>NCQT01142942.1:14532-25792 GCA_002740465.1 Stenocereus thurberi | reverse complement strand
GCCTTTAAATGATCTTATAACGTAGATTGATTTTTTAATTATTAAACAACTACGTAAATACTATATAATTTAATGTCTTATAGAGGTTTTCAAATAAAATTAGTTAAATTTTGACTTTTATTTTTTCAGACAATTGTTACACAAGGATTACATATTTTTTAAATGGTACAAGAAGAGGAGTTTGATTTTCATCATTCACGCGATAAATTAACGTATCATCTTGTCATGCAGCGTGATTTTTAGTTTTATTTTGGCTACCTACAGTTTTTATCTTGCTGAAATTGTATTTTTTTATAATCATAGGTTTTTCTAATTATCAAATTCCAATGTTTATGCATGAAGTTGCTATCTGTTCATTTTTTTAATAAATTTGAGTCATCTTTTCTAAATTACAATATCAAATTTGTCTATAGTAGATATTCATCTAGTATTTCAACAACAAACACGCACGCACAAACGCACGCGCACACACACACGCTCGTGTGCGCGCACACACACAAGAAAATGTATGTATTAAAAGTGTCTACTTGTACATATATCATGCAAAGCACCAGTCCAAACTAGTTGTCAAGAAAAGAGATGTCAAACAAATTACGAAAAGCAACTTAGGCCTTATTGACCGATGGTTGTCAGTTATTAACTGTTTGTATCAAGGTCTTATTGGCATATTCAGTAAAACAAATGTAAAATTATGTTAGTTCTTCACTGTAAGTTGGGAATAGCTATTATCATCTTGGGAAAATGCCTTAGTAGTATTGCTAAAATTTTTAGTGGCCCATAACATTTTTCTTAGACCTTTATGTAATGCCCCCCAAAAAAACATATTTCACTGTTTGCATTCTCCTTTATCAATCCTTGAATTGTGGACTAATAAATTCGATGATAGAGGTTTATCGGGGCATGACCGTCATCCCAAAAAGGATAAGGCTTAAAGCAAAGACTCTAGAGAGGATATAGTCGAGCACAAATCAAACTCGTATACATTTAACATCATAACTAGCGCGAGGTATATACATCACAACTAAGCAATTAGCATAAAGTTTACATCTCGATCAACTGAAGATCTCAAGCTCCAAACTATACATCTACGACATTACTTTTCATCCATCCAGATCCCTTGCTCAACTTATTTTTCCAGTTGGTTTGCTATCATGAAGGCATTTCACTGGTTATTTGCCTAAAACAAAACATGAAAAACATTTCGAACTGTGAGCAAAAGCTTAGTACATGCATTCCCATATGGTGAAACGATCAATGTATAAATTGATTGGCCCCGCTTTGCGATTCGTTTTAATTTAAAACAGTGATCGAGATAAATGTAAAATTACGTTGCTAATTGTTATCTGGTAGTGAGCCTCTTGTAAGTATTACGATCTATGGATAGGTGTACACCTGCCAAGCTGATCGAGGACCCGACTTGAAACCCGCGTGGGTAAGTGAAGAGCAATACCCTGTAACTGATAACTGATAGGGTCATTAATTATGTGATAAATCACTAATTAAACTGATTTATTGATGTACTTACCAAAACATTGTAATTTTGATAAATACGTGCTGGTTTCTAAAGATACAGACAATGAATGTACCTGGAGTCTTTAAAAATGCAATCTCACTTGATAATACTTACGCACAATGGGAACCGATAGATTAGGCCCTAATTTTGTTTAAGAAGTGTAATTATAGGTATATGTAATTAGTAAATAATGCTGACTTTTATAATTGTAACTATAATAGAAAAAAACTCATTAAAAGACATCCATAACTCAAATAATTCCATAGAAGATAAGTTACAGCAAAATGATTTGGAAGTTAAATAAATTAGGGTAATTTAGCTCAAAGTAAATAATCTGAAGTAAAATTGATCAAGGTAGAATAATTGGGATCATAAAAGAAAGACTTAGATGTTTATAATTGAACGTGGATTTTTGTTTTGACATTCTGATATGGATAATGAAGGTTTAAGGAAACTTGGAGTGGTGTAGGTTCAAAATAACTTTAAACACATAAGTTTGGACCAATAAATACTGATCTTGAGTTATCAATCTCCTACTTCCCCAATTTCTTTGCCCATGCCATACGACTTAGTTTTCCCAATCAAATAAGTTTCTAAGTACAATCAAATTGTTACCGATTCAGGATCCACCTTAGAAAATTTATAACTTTCACCCTTTACCTCAAATGGAGACTTAAAACCCCAATATGGAAAGCTTAAGAAGTTCCTCAAAACTTTTATGGGCTGGAATACAACTATGCATAGCTTCAGTCTATCCTGCACAGTCTTAGCAAAGCGGTCATAACTTTTTCTACACACCTCAGATTAAAGCGATTCAAAAGGGATTTGCACCTAACTCACTGATCTATCTATTCACCAAAAAATATAATTTTTGACTAGGCCGATCATTGCCGATTTATTGGCAAAGTGACTGCTATTTTCTGTCAGTTCACAGCCACACTTCTTTTGTTTTCTCATTTCTTTTTATATAAATCCCCATCTAAAATCATTCCTTAAAATCATGTAATAAAGCTTGGGTCTTTCCCATCACCTTAAATGCCATAATACTCAATTTCACTGTATGATCATCTTTACATATTTGACAATCATTCTTTCCACAAAACACTTAGAATGCTTCCATAACCTCACTTATTCGCATTAATAGTTCAAACAACTCTTTTGGCTACTTATGGAATTTTCCATAATCCACTAATTTTGAAAAAACTCACATAACGTCATCCTTTTAAGTCAATAACACATCGAACCTTTAAATTGCATCTAATTCAATCTAAGTAACATACTTGATTTCAAAAATCAAGTTGAACTTTTTATAGTCATGAAACCCTAGGTTATGCCACATTCAAGTTTCCATCCAAATCACCACAAATGGATGTAATAAGATCAACAACAACTTTAAATCCATTTTTCATGTCAAAGATCACAACATTAAATTAAAGAACTTAAAGTTCTTCATTTTCATATCAAGCTTGCATGATCATGTATGATCTCAACCCTCGCATGCTTTCAAGCTTAGCCAACAATTAAAATATCAAAATAACTCTTATCTATATCAAGATAACATGATACATAATCAAATCCAACATAAACCCAAGAATTGAACAAGGTTGGGTTAAGAATTACCTCACTTGAAGCTTGAAGGAAAAGATGAAAGTGGTGTTGGGTGGTTGTGGGAGCTGGTGGAGGTGGCAGCTGGGGGGTGGTTGGCCGGCGGCTGGTGGCCAACAGTGGTGGCAGTGGACCTAGAAGCAGCAGCGCCACCACCAGGCAGCCATGGAGGAGGGAGAAGAGGAAGAGAAGATGGACAAGGCTTTGGCTAAATTTTTTTTGACTTATCTTGATAAATTTGGCTGATATTTATCATTCCATAAAGCAATTTTTTACTAATGATAATTAGGCATAATAATGGTAGTCAACTTAATTTAATCATGCCAAAATTTTCGGGCCACAATTTGAGCTCAAAATGAATTGGGCCACAATTCAGGCCCAAATGAATTGGGCCAAACTTAATGAATTTGGGCCCAAATTTTTGCATGGTGAAAAATTAAATTTTTGTGACATTAGGAAAAATAATTTATCAGTTGATCATATTCACTGGGGCCTAATATCGATTCACCCGAAATTATTATGGTAAATGAAACTCGAATTGCAAACTGAGGCCCAAAATGATTTCTCCCAGCCAGGATGATTGAATGAGATAAATAAACGTGAAAAATTAATAACATGACTTAATTAAGTAAATAAATATGATTTAGGGTTAGGCTATTACAGCCTTTCCCCCCTAAAGAGTTTTGTACCCAAAACTGATGAGTTTTGACAAAGCATACAAGTTTATCTTAAATAAGTATGGGTACTTGGCTTTCACTTTTTCCTCAGTTTCCCCAGGTGGCTTCTAAGGAGGTATGATTTGGCCAATGTACTTGGATTAAGGGTGTCTGCTTGATGCATAGCTGCTTAATTCTACGATTTAGTATCTGGACTAGGTGCTCTTCGAGCACTAGACCCTCATTGGCCGCAATGGATTTTGTTAAGAGAGCATGGTAAGGATCTGGAATGTACTGCCAGTGTTGTGAGGTAAGGAGAACGTTATACATGTGTTTGAGTTATATAAGCAGATCTAGTCGACAAGCTATGAGATTAAATCTTTGAATAAACGTGTGTGGTCCAATAGATCTTAGCCTCAATTTAGCTCGCAATTTAACCTCTTTATGCCCTTAGTTGGCGAAAGTTTCTGAAAAACCTTATCATCTACTTAAAACTCTAGGCATCTCCTTTTTTTACCAGCATAGCTTTTTTATCGGTGCCAATCGTCTGTTTTTAAGAGTCTCCTGGTATATGCCACCCCATTGAAGGCTGAAAAAGATCTTCATAACCTGAAAGATGATTTTGTCATCAATGTCCGTGTCATTTTACCTTGGTGTTTCATGTAAATTTCTCTGCTAGTACTTTTACAACATCGACCACTGAGAGTTCTATGCTTTCTTTAAATACAAATGTTAGTCCTAAATCGTAAAGTACTACGGGCTTCAACTTAAAAGAGTTGGATCCATTGATATTTTTAGATGCTTGCCCATATGACACCAATTAAACATTCAAGTTCTCAAGCCCTGTCAAGAGGTTCAACTGAGTAATGACTACAGTGTTAAGGGTACGCTGTACCTTCCTTGTCAGGGCATCTGCCCCATTATTTGCCTTTCCTAGGTGATCTTAGATCTGCAAGTTGAAATCTTTAAGCAACTCTAGTTAACACCTTTGCCTCAAATTGAGCTTCTTATGAGTAGAAACGTACTTTAAGCTTTGATGATCAATATAGGTTTCAAGGTACTCCATACAAGTACTATTTTCAAATTTTCAGTGTAAAATGACAACTGCTAGTCCTGGGTCATAGGGTGATTTCTCTCATAAGACTTGAACTGTCAGGAGGCATAAGCTACCACTTTATCTTCGTGCTAACTTAGTAGCTTCCTTCAACAAATTGATCAGGAAAGATGTTATCTTTGAAAAATCTTTCCCAAACTCAATAACATCTAGCTAAACCCAAAACGTTACTAGTCTCAGTAACATTGATGAGCCTTAGGCACTTTGTAACTGCTTTCACTTTCTGTAAATCAACCTTAATCCCTTCCTTTGAAATCACATGTCCTAAAAACTTTACTTCTTCTAACCAAAACTCATGCTTCTTGTATTTGCTCTGTAATTGATGATCCCTCAAGGTTTGCAACCCCATTCTCAAATGGGTAATATGTTTGTCTTTGTCTTTGGAGTAAATAAAGATATTATATATAAATACCATCACAAACTTGTCGAAATAGGGTCTAAAACTTTATTCATAAGATCCATCAAGGTCGTGGGGGCATTGGTCTAGCCAAAAGGCATCACGGTGAATTCATAGTGATCAAATCTAGTCCTGAGTGCGGTTTTGAGAATGTCTTTAAGTATAATCCTAAGTTGATGGTATCCTAATCTCAAATAAATCATGGAAAATATTCTTACTCTTTACAGTAGATGAAATGAACCATCTATTCAGAGCAATGGATATTCAATCTTGATGGTAATCGTGTTCGACTCTCTGTAATCAATACATAACCTTAAGGTTTCATCTTTTTCTTTTTCTTTTTTTTTTAACAACTAGAACTAGGGCACCCCATGGTAACAGACTTGTTCTGATAAATCCCTTTTATAATAGCTTATCTAATTGAATCTTCAATTTGCTAAGCTCTATTGGGGCTATACGATATGAGGCTTTAGAGATAGGTGGGGCACCAGGGATTACTTCAATCTCAAAATCAATTTCTCCTTGCGGGGCAGTCCCAATAACTCTAAATTCACAAACTACAAGGATATCTTCTACTTCTTCTCCTTGTGGTTGAGTGTCAATAGCATAACACCAATACGAAATACATCCTTGACATAAGAGCTCACTAGCTTTCATTACAGAATTTAAAGGACAATGTATTTCCTCTCTTTGCCTATAAAACATATTTTTCTCCTCATTCATCCCCTGAAATAGCCTTAAGGCATTCACAATTTATCTCAAACCATAAGTACACAGCCAGTTCATTTCTAGAATGATATCAAAGTTTGACAAGTCAAATTGAATTAAAACTGCAGGGAATACTATCCCATCAATAGTAATCGGAATAAGTGTATAGGAGATATGACACTAAACTCTAGAGTCATTGGGTAACTTGATTTTATAATTGGTTTCTATCCTCTTACCCTTGTGGTTTATTTACATGGCAGATCGGGTGGATATAAATGAATGAATAGCACCTGAATCAAATAATACACAAAATGGCTTTGAATTGAAAAAGAGAGTTCCAGTGACTATCGTACCAGAGATGGTAGCTTCTTTTTTGTTCAACACATAAGCCCTTCCTACAGTTACAGACATTGAAGGTACAGCCCTTGTCTACAGCCTTCAGTCTTCAGGTACAGGCTCTAATGACGTGCTCTAGCTACAGCAACATAGGCATTTGTTGGTTCATGCTCGGCATTCAGAGGTGGTATGATTTGTTCTTCCACATTTCCCACAGGGCTTTGCTGAGCCTACAAGATGACTCTTAGGAGGAGTGGGGGCAGACTTCTTCTAGTTTATACTCTCGCTTGGAGCTCTCTATTCATCCCACTTTCTTTTCTGATTGATCGGGTTCAGTGCCCTCAACCCAGTCTTCACTCGTTCCACTTTAGCTGCTTGCTCGTATAACTCTTAATAGGTAAGAATTAGTTGACTAGCTAGTTGGTTGTGAATATAGAAAGTTAATTCCTCTTCAAATCTTCTCGTCTTCAGCCTTTCAGACGATATAAACTCCGCAACAAACCTGGATAGTTTTGTAAATTTGCTAGCATACTGCATCACAGTCATACTACCACTTATCTTTAGTTTCATAAATTCTTTCTCTTTCTGCCATTGAACCACAACTAGGTGGAATTTGGCTCTCAGTTCTTTTAGAAATCTATTCTAAGTGAGGTTAGGCCTTAAGAGCCTATCTTTAGCATTCTTCCACCAAATATTAGCTTCGCCAGTTAGATAAAATATCCTAATGTTCACCCTTTAATCTTCTGGAACCTCTATCATAGTAAAAATTTTCTCAATCCCTCGAATCCATTCTTCAAGTTCCACTAGTTCATACATTCCATAATAGAATTTGGGTTGCGCCGGGACATCCTATTTACTAGTTTACCATCATTAGGAGGGATTTCAGTTGGTGCTGGAGGAATTCGTTTCATAAACTCTAGCACCAAAGTATGTCAATAATTAGGGTTCCCAATGTTATTAGCCAACTCAGAGGAAATAGGGGACATTCCACTAAGGCTTGGTGGTACATTACAAAAAAACTAGGTCACCTGACCCCCGACCATGATCTGAATTTTCTTCCATGTGGGTTTCTACACTATTTTTACGCATATTCTGATATTTTGACCATCCATTCAGCTGAGTAACTTAGTCAACTAACCACAACTAACATATAGAATGCATATACACAATAGATATAACTAGCACGACCAAGTATTATTAAAACATAACACCAAGCTTCATTGTATCATTGCTCGCGTACATACATATACATGGTTTCACAAAGAATATCACATTCAACTGACAGCCCAAGGTCAACCTTTACACCTACCTCCTAATTCAAATACTATTTATCCCCAATAGACTAAGTTCGCCACATGCCCAGAAGTAGGCGGGACTAATTAACACAACCAGAAAGACCTGTCTAACTATATGCAATTTCATACCATGTACAAAATTCATCTATCAAACTGGCTACACTATATACATGTGGGCTTAATGAGTAACATATCTGAGATATCAACGTATAATATAAATCAATATAATGATCCCTAGATGGATCATAGCCTATGTCAGACTCATCCCTAGGCTCTTCACCCGAGTCAAAACTATTGTCTGAAGCACCAATCTTTACATTCTCATTATCATGATCAAGCTGAGGCTCTTTCAATTTCTAGGTCCTTCTCTGAGTCTTCCATGAGGTCACCATTATAGCTAAGCTATGGTGTATCAGGGAGATCCATAATAATGTGGACCTCATTTGATCCATAAGATATAGGGATTCCCTCTCTAGGTCCCGATGGTTCTGGGTTGTCAGGCGGCAGAGAAGCGCCCGGTACAAGTGGTGATGGTGGAAGAAGATACAACGTGTAATGAAAATATGTACAGCAGAATGTCCATGTTATTCCTTCTCGGCACCAACTCCTCCCTTAATAACAGCTCAGTGATAATGTCAGTCCAAGCCTCGAGAAACTGAAATCTAAGTTCGTCCCATCCCAAGGCTCGAGTCATCATAAAGTTATGATATCGGGTCCTAAACTCGACTCAAGGGCCAACTATAAATAAGGTCCATAACAGCCTATGTGTATGGACCATGACACTATGAAACTCAAAAAAGGGGTCTTCAGGTAGGCTACCACACTAGTATATAGTAAAGAGATGTGAATGGCCATAGAACTACCTGACATCATATTCACCGCATATGGATCCATCTAACAATAAGGACCATAAGTGAAGAACATGGGAGAGATAAATAGGCATTTCTACCACCATAAATCTCTAATACCATAAATCTCCAATGATATACTAATAACCTTCACTAACTAACCTTCTCACCCTCCAATCTCTACTCTCCATACTCCATATCTCATCAAGAAAGATCAAACTTGGCTCTGATATCAAATCCAAAATGAACATGTTTCACTGTTTCCATTCTACTTTACAAATCCCTGAATTGTGGACTAATAAATTCAATGATAAAGGTGATAAACCCCATGGTTGGGGCGTTACCGCGGTCCTATAAAGGATAAAGCTTAAAGCAAATACTCCAGAGAGGATATAATCAAGCATAAATCAAATTAACATACATTCAACATCATAACTAGCATGAGGTCTATACATCACAACTAAGCAATTACCATAAAGTTTACATCTCCATAAACTGAAGATCGCAAGCTCCACACTATACATGTACGACATTACTTTTGATCTATCCAAATCCCTTGCTCAACTTATTTTTCCAGCTGGTTTGCTATCATGAAGGCGTTTCACTAGTCATTTTTCTAAAATGAAACACGAAAAATATTTCAAACCGTGAGCCGAAACTTAGTATATGCATTCCCATATGGTGAAACGATCATTGCATAAATTGGTTGGACTCGCTTTGTAATTCATTTTAATTTAAAACAGTGATTGAGATAAATATGAAACTGCATTGCTAATTATTATCTGGTAGTGAACCCCATGTAACTGTTACGATCTATGGATAGGTGTACACCTGTAAAACCGATTGAAGACCTGGTCTGAAGCCACACGGGTAACTGAAGGGCAACACCCTGTAACTGATAGCTGATTGAGTCACTAATTATGTGATAAATTACTGATTAAATAGATTCATTGATTACGTACCAAAATATTGTAATTTTGATAAATACGTGGTGATTTCTAAAGACACGGGTAATGAATGTACCTGGAGTCTTTAAAAATGCAATCTCACCAGATAATACTTATGCACAATGGAGAACAATAGATTAGGTTTTGATTTTTTTAAGAAATGTAATTATAGGCATATATAATTAGTAAACAGCGCTGACTTTCATACTTGTAACTATAATAGAAATTCATTAAAAAATATCAATAACTCAAATAATTCCATAAAAGATAAGTTACGCCAAAATAATTTGAAAGCTAAATAAATTAGGGTAATTTAGCTCAAAATGAATAACGTGGAGTAAAATTGATCAACGTAGAATAATTGGGATCATAAAAGAAAGACTTTGATGGTTATAATTGAACGTGGATTTTTATTTTGACATTCTGATATGGATAATTAAGGTTTAAGGAAAATTGGAGTGGTGATAGATTCAAAATAACTTTAAACACACCGGTTTGGACCAATAAACACTTATCTTAAGTTATCAATCTCCCCACTTCTCCAATTTCCTTGCACATGCCATGCAACTTAGTCTTCCAAATCAAATAAGCTTCTAAGTATAATCAAAGTTGTTACTGATTCAAGGTCCACCTTAGAAAATTCATAACTTTCACCGTTGACCTCAAATGGAGACCTAAAACCCAAATGTGGAAAGGTTAAGAAGTCCCTCAAAATTTACATTCATAGTATAAAATACAATTCCCTCAATATGATTCTTAAAATTGGGCTAGAACACAACTGTGCACAACTTCAGTCTATCCTATGCAGTCTTAGCAAAACAGTCATAACGTTTTCTGCATACCTCAAGTTAAGGCGATTCAAAAGGAATTCAAAAGATAATTCACTGATATATCTATTCGCCAAAAATCATAATTTTTGGTTGGGCCAAACATTACCAGGTGCATTGTTTTCTACCGGTTCACAGCCACACTGCTTTTGCTTTCTCATTTCTTTTACATAAATCCCTATCTAAAATCATTCCTTATAATCATGTAATAAAGCTTGGGTCCTTCCCATAACTGTACAAAGCCATAGTACTCAATTACTGTATGGTCATCTTTACGTATTTTACAATCATTCTTTCCACAAAAACACTTAGAATGCTTCCATAACCTCACTTATTTGCATTAATAATTCAAACGAGCTCTTTTGGCCACTTATGGAACTTCCCATAATCCAATAGTTTTGACAAAACTCATATAATATCATCCTTTTAAGTCAATAACATATCCAACCTTTAAACTACATCTAATTCAATCTAAATAACATACTTGGTTTAAAAAATCAATTTAAACCATGTATAATCATGAAACCCTCATGCCACATTCAAGTTTCCATCCAAATCACCATAAATGGATTTAATAAGATCAACAGCAACTTTAAATCGATTTTTCATGCCAAAGATTGTAACATTAAATTAAAGAACTCAAAGTTCATCATTTTCGCATCAAGCTTGCATGATCATGTATGATCTCAATCCTTTTTAAAGCTTAACCAACAATTAAAACATTAAAATAACTCTTATTTATATCAAGATAACATGTTCCATAGTCAAATCCAATATAAACCCAAGAATTGAACAAGGTTGGGTTAAGAATTACCTCCCTCGAAGCTTGAAAGAAGAGATGAAAGTGATGTTAGCTGATTGTGGGAGGTGGTGGAAGTGGCGGCTAGTGGGTTGGGGGTGACTGGCTAGCGGCTGGTGGCCAATAGTGGCGGCAGCAGCACCTAGAAGCAGTAACAGCACCAATTTGACTTTGGTAGTGCCTAGATGAAAGTAGTGTTGGGTGGTTATGGGAGC
>NCQT01142807.1:5108-16297 GCA_002740465.1 Stenocereus thurberi | reverse complement strand
CTTGAGTGTGATTTAAGACTCATTAGAAAAAAAACATTTGGGGCTTTCCATCCATGTATAATTGCAGAAATTGGAGCTCATTTGCCTAGTTAAATTTGAGCGAGATATGAAGCAAAATATTCTACCTAGAAACTAAAAATGAGGTAATGAGATGGTTTTGGGAGGATTAAGTGGTTAACTCTTTATTTAGGGCCACTATTAGCCCAACCAGATTTTCCAACCCTACCTGGACCTTCTTAAGGACCCAAAGTCAATATTCACTTATGGGACCTAATCCATGACCTAGGGTTAATATTAGGCTAACTAAGTTCATGACCTTTACTAGTGACAGTAGGTCCAAGCTCAAGAGTTATTGCGCATCAACCACTCCCTCTGGAAGAGCATTTGTGTTCAAATATTCATCACATTCTTTATCTTCTTCAGGGTAAAGATAAGATTCCCAACATTAAAGGTGATGGATATTTGCATATCTGTTGGAGGTTTAATCTTGTATGCATTTTCTCCCACCTCTTGTACCATCTTGCCTGAACCATCTCCTCTGGCCATGAGCTTGTTCTTCCTTCTTGAGGGGAACCCTTCCTTTCTCAAATGTAATCACACAAGATCACCCTGTTTGAACTCAAGGTGTGGGAAGTTCTTGTTGGCCCTTTTGCATGTATTGCTCATTCACTTTCTCAATTTGTGCCTCACTTACTCATGTAGCTTCTTCATTTCTTTAGCTCTTGCTTTGGCCTCAAAACTCGCCCTTGATTCTTGAGGAAGAGTTATAAGATCAATGGGAGTAAGGGGGTTAAGACCATAGCACACTTCAAAGGCAGAGAGAAGTGTAGCATAGGAAGGAGCCCCATTGTATGCAAATTCGGTATGAGCAAGCTTGACATCACAATCCCTTAAACTCTTACTTACCATACCCCTTAGTAGGGTTACGAGGGTTCTATTTGTCACCACTGTCTGCCCATCGGTTTGAGGATGGTAAGTAGTGCTAAAGAGCAACTTAGTCCCCACAAGCCTCTATAGGGATCTCTAAAACGGAGATAGAAATTTGGCATCCTTATCCGATATGATGGCTCTTGGAATACCATGGAGTCTCACAATTTCTTGAAAGAAGAGGTCCTTAATATAGGTAGCATTATCAGTCTTGTAGCATGTAATAAAGTGAGCCATCTTGGGGAATCGATCGACCACTACCATGATATCATCTTTTCCCTGAGGGGTTCTTGGTAGGGCCATAATGGCGTCCATGCTAATGACATCCCAAGGCCTTAAGGGGACCAGAAGAGGAGTGCAGAGACATTGATGGAGATGACTCTTAGCTATATGACAAATGTTACATCTTGAGATCACCTTATGAACATTCCCACCCATCTTGGGCCAATAAAAATGATCCTTAAGTATCTCAAGGCTCTTGTTAATGCTAAATGACCAGCTAAGGCTCCTCTACGAGCCTCTTCAATTATCAAGTCCCTTAGAGGACTTTTAATGATGCAAAGCTTATTTCCTTTGAAGAGGAAACCATCTTGTAGAGTGAATGAGCCAAAATTAGAAGGATTCGCCACTACTTCCTTGAAGTGTTCATCCTCATGGTATAGAGCTTTGATGGAATGAAATCCGAGAACCATGGCCTCAACGACCGAAAGGAGAACATATCTCCTTGATAAGGCATCTGCCATAACATTCTCTTTCCCACTTTTATATTTACAAGAGAAGGTGAAAGATTAAAGGAGCTTAACCTATGTAGCATGTCTTGAGTTCAACTTATGTTGACCATAGATGTAGGACAATGCCTTATGATTCGAATGGAGCACAAAGGGCTTGGGCTTGAGGTAAGGACTCCAATGTTCTACAGCCTTAAAATGGCATAGAACTCCTTGCCGTAAGTGGAGTAGTTTAGCCTCGAATCACTCAACTTCTCACTTAAAAAAGCTAGAGGGTGCCTAGCTTGAGTGAGTATTGCACTAATCCCAACACCACTAGCATCACACTCAACTTCAAATAGAAGATAGAAGATGGCAAAAGTTAATATAGTAGCCGAATAAAGCCTATTCCTGATGGTTTCAAAGCCCTTTGGGCAGCCATTGTCCACTTAAAGCTTCCTTTTTTCATATATTCGGCCAAGCGAGCCATAATAAAGTTAAAGTCTTTAATGAATAGATTGTAGAAAGAGGCCAACCCACGGAAGCTTCACACTTCTGTGATGGATGTGTGAGTGGGCTAACTCTTGATAGCCTCAACGTTAGATTTATCAACTTGAATTCCCTCAGTGGATACAATATAGCCAAGAAAAATAACTTGAGGAGTGAATAGTTCACACTTCTTAAGTTTTACGCATAACTTTTCTTATCATGATACTTGGAACACTTGAGAAGGATGCTCCACATGAAATGTTTCATCATGACCATAGACCAAAATATCATCAAAATACGCCATGATAAACTTCCCAATGAATGGATTTAAGACCTCATTCATGAGCCTCATGAAAGTGCTATGAGTACTAGATAGACCAAATGGCATCACAAGCCACTCATACAACCCATATGTGGTCTTAAAGGTAGTTTTCCATTGATCTCCTTCTTTCATTCTAATTTGGTGATGGCCATTTCGGAGGTCAATTTTAAAAGACCTTGGGCCCATGCAACTCATCAAGCATGTCATCTAATCATGAAATAGGGAATCCATACTTGATGATGATGTTATTTCTGGCCCTATAATCAACACGCATACGCCAAGTACATCCTTTTTAGGTACAAAAAGGGAGGGAACCGAACATAGACTCAAGTTCTCCCTAATGTACCCATGATTAAGCAACTCTAGGACTTATCGTTGAAGCTCTTTCGACTCATTAAGATTGCACCTAAAGGCTGGCTTATTTGGCAAGGGTGCACTCATTTAGAGATTAATTTAGTTCTCAACTCCTCTCAAATGAGGGAGCCTTTGGGGTGAATCATTAAGGAATACATCCTCAAACTCTTCAAGAGTCATTGAGCTAAAGGATGCATTGGTTTCGCTCCCTCACTTATGTTTCATTCTATTATAAGTAAGGCAAATAAAGGCTTGCTCTTAATAGCGACACTCCCTACCTGTGTTTCACTTATAAATAGGATTTTCTCACTTCCCCTCCTTGGCTTAGATTTGAGGAATTGAGCTAGAGGTAGCAGTGTCAAAGTAAGATTACGACCCATGTACTTGAATGCATAAGTATTGGCAGGTGCCTTATGAATCACGTTATGGTTAAAGAACCATGGTCTACCAAGCAACAAATGACATGCATCCATAGGAAGAACATCACATATTACTCCACCACAGTATGGACCAATCAAAAATGCAATAAGTGCTTGCTTAGAAACGGTTACCTTGCTTCCTTGTTTGAGCCATTGGAGAGAATAAGGGGCGGGGTGTACCTTGGTGCGTCATTGAAGTTTATCACTGAATGTTGTGGAAGCTACATTGGTATAACTTCCTCAATCTATGATGAGCTCACAGAGCTTGCCACCGATAGGGCATCGGGTATGAAAAATTTGCTTCCTTTAGCTTGGCTCACAAAGAGCCTCTCAGATATGGAGTGCTCTCCGAATCACCAAGAGTTCACCTACATCCGGAGTGATAAAAGTGTGATCCTCATCCTCTACTTCTTCTTCACTAGTATCTTGGTCTTCCTTCCTCATCATCAAAGTCTTCATGGGAGGAAGACTATTTGATGTCAATAGGGTGAGCATCATGGCCGCGTCAGTAGGGGTTTCGTGGAGTGGATATGAGCATCCTCATTTGCTCTTGAAGCTCTACAAGGGTCCTACCTATCTTGTAGGCTTGATCAAGAGGAATGCTCGATGAATAAGATGGATTGCCGTCACTAGTCATGGCTGATAGAAATGTGAAAGAAGGAAAAAGGAGGGGAAAAGCTGGGGAGGCACAGGCATGCTTAAGGAGCACAAATAGTAAAACAGTGAAAAGGGAGGGGGCACAGTCATGCTTTGTGGCAGGGGGGATCGTGCTAGATTTTGGAACATGATTTATGAGTGTAAGAATGGGGCACGGTCATGTAGAACGGGGTGGCCGTGGAAAATCTCTAGTTCAAATTTTCAAAGTGCAAGATTTTAGCACGGGGTGGCAGTGCAAAATTTAGGATTTCGTGTTTTTGGCCTTTTTTGGAGTTTTAGGGATATGTTTAGGTTAGGTTTTGTGCTTGGGCTATAAGTAGGGTTTTTTTTGGGTTAGATAAGAGATTTAAAGAGAGAGAAGTAATGATAAAATAGTATAGAAAGAGGGAAACTTTAATCAATTCCAACACAAGGATGGTTGGAATGGATGCTTACCAAGAGATAAGATCAATATGCTCTGATACCAAATGATGCATGGTGAATTCCATTTGTCCAATTTATCTAAATAAAGGTATAAAATGCAAGTAGATGATCCCCAATGGATGTTGAAGACCAATCTCTCCAAAGATGAACAAGGAGAGAGAGAGAGAGAGAGAGAGAATTCCCAAATACAGACAACCTCTAATGGAGTATATTCAACACTTGAAATATATAGCAAGTAGATAAATCAACACACCTTCTAACCCTCTAAAGTCTTAGTACCAAGGATTAGATTAAAGGGAAGACTCAAATCACCACCCTCTTAAGAGAGATAAAGAATTTGAGATTTTTAGGAAGACCAAGCTTCAGGCTCTCATTTCATTCATGAAATCTGATTTTTCACAGAGGTAATTCAGTTCATAAATATCAAATGAGAAGGGGAATTAGCTGTACATTAGTGGGGTAACTAGACCAATAGAAAGCTTACATAATATTCTAGGAAAGTAAATCAGGACACTTAAGATAATTACAATCACTGTGGGCTGTATTTTTAAGGATTCATCCTCCATCTTGTAGAGAGCCTTGAGTAGGCTCTACTCCTCTAATGGAGGTGTCACTACTTGTCTACTCTTTCATATTGTGTGAAGAATCATTTCATGTAGATTAATATCCAAAATTGCAGCCGTAACTTCCTCAATGAAGCCCATAATCAGAATCATTTATTTTCCAGTACTAAACCAACCCTTGCTCGGTATTTAGCTCATAACTTCCTCAGTACTCGAAGCTTGAGAATGATTCAAGACTCATTGGGAAATAGACATTCAGGGAGTTTTATCCATGTATAATTTGTAGAAATTGGAGCTCATTTACTTGGTTAATTTTGAACGAGAAATGAAGGAAAGTAACTGCCCAGAAACTAAAAATGAGCTTATAAGGCAGTTTCGGGAGGATTAAGTGGTTAACTCTTTATTTAGGGCTACTATTGGCCCAACCACATGTCCTAACCCTGCTTAGTCGTTCTTACGGGTCCCAAGTCAATATTGACCTAGGAGGACGTGGTCCTTAACCTAGGGTCAATATTAGGCCAACTTAGTTCATGACTCTCACTAGTAAGAGTAGGCCTAAGCTCAGGTGTTGCCTCGCATTAGCAACTATAATCTCCAAAATTGAAACCCCTCCTATGTGTTTATCCCTATATCTAAAGCCTTTGTGTGTCATATCATGACCATCTACTTTCGTTCAAATATGCCCATTTAAGATGCCTCCTAAGAAAAGCTTCTCACTATGAGGTATACACTGAATGACCATATCTAAATCCTTCCAAAATTATTTTTTTAATAACATCTGCAAAATCGAGTTATGGTGTATAAGCACTAACCACATTGGAAATCTCTATCCCCACCACTAACTTATTAGACATAATGAGGTCACTCTTACTCCTGACCTCAACAACTTGCTTTGCTAATCTCTTATTGACCAAAATATCAACTTCATTTCTAGCTCTATTAAACTTGAGTAACTAAGCTTGTACCTGTCTATTTCTCTAACTTTAGCTCCCACCCTCTTAGTTTCTTGAACACAAGCGAAGTTATCCTATGTTTATGTAAAGTTTTAACTAATTATATCAACTTGTCTGTAAAAGTCCCAATATTCCATGATGCAACATGCAATCTCTTCATCCCTACTCTTCTCCTAGCCCCTTTCCCAACTGAAGGACAAGCTTGATTTAATACATTGCTTGCCACTAGTTTAGGCTAAACATTAAAAAGTTAATAACAACAACAGTACCCACAACAAACATGCTAATACTAGTACTAGTAGTAGTGGTGGTGGTGGTAGTAGTAATAGCAATAATAATAATAATAATACAATAATAACAATAATAATAACGACGATGACAACAACAACAACAACAACAACAATAATAATAATAGCAATAGTGATAATAGTAGAAGAAAGTGATAAAGTGAAAAAGGTAAAGTTAACTAAGGAAATAACAATGTGAAAGAAATTAAAATTGAAGGGGTGAACGAGAGGACTAGATTGAATCAATGGAATAAAAAAGTCAATAGCACAAGATAAAGCAGAAAAAGAACACAACAGTATAAAGAACCCATAATTGACTAAGCACAAATAGGTAAAGTGGTAGCACAAGCCTAATTCACAATAGGTACTCGAGGAAGAGCACCCAACGGGCCTACAAGGCTTTAGGTAAGAGGTGATAATCGCCAGGGGGTACCAAGCAAAGCCGTCAGTACATCCCCTACCACCGATGTTAAGGCCATTATCGCTCTGGCACTCCCGAGGACGCGAGGAGGTCGAAAGGTAATTAATAGGTGGGTATGTCTAGTGGTGGTTTATCCGATGAGTGTCTACCCCTGCCTGAACTGCAGGTTAGCGAATCAGGAGGCGATGGGGGTATAGGTGCTGGACAAGATACTCAGAGTAGTGAGAGTAGCACAAAAACAAGTGAGTAGTACAAAAATAGGGAGTATGAGGTGACTCAGCGCTGGCAACCTTAGTCACAGCATCGTTGCCGGAGTTTGGAGATAAAGTGAGGTTGGAGAGACAGAGTGAGGCTAGAGGTCTCGGTGACTAGGAGTTTTAGGCTACCAATAATACCGCCAACTGATTTCACCGAGGCCCTGTCGGTGAATGAACTAAGCCAGGTACTTCTGGCCAGATGCCGATAAGATGTAGCCTACCTGAGATGTGCTGACCTGTCGGAGGGGTTATATTGTTCTGTGACTAGCTTAGAGAAAGAGCGAGTGAGAGGGGGGCGGGGACAGAGAGAGATACTATGCAATCACAAATGAAAAAAATGAAGAACCCAGTCGATGCACTACTTCAGGATTTTCTCGCTTCTTCAAGGGTGACATGGGAAGAGAGCGGGCTTACGTGATCACACGAACTGGATGCTTGATGATCCATTCCACGAGCATTGAACCTATAAAAAGGGCAACCCTAGGGAGATTGGGTAATGCCTCTCTGACGATCAAGTTTGTGCAGGTGCCGAGAGGAGACAAAGACAAGACTAAATGCTTTTTTTTGCTATGAGAATATCTCAAAAACGGTGATCCCTCTTCTCGAGGTGGGTAGGGGGGTATTTATAGTCCTTGTAACCGAGGGCAAAATTGTAATTCCATTCAGGATGTTTCCGTAATGGGCCGCTGAGCGGTTTCCCATGTTAGGCCCCGAGCTAGGCCCTCAGGGTCCAAGAATGACCGAAGATGGCTAGTCTAGCCTGGCCCATAGGTGCATATGTGAGGCCTACCTTGAATTTGGATATTTTCTGGACCTTGTGTCCCCTCACATTTTACCTGTACGCCTAGACGGACGGGCGGATAGGTGAAATGTAGAGCGAGCTCCTACTGAAGGGATTAACTATAGACTTTGCAGAGCATCTTTTTATCAGGGGGCGCCTTATCATTTGGCAACCGTTGGGCTTCGATCTTGGTGCCTAGGGGGTTTTCTGAGATAACCTGATTCCTGAGGTTCGAATGTTACATGGGNNNGCTCCCACCTCTTGTATATAAAATGGGGCCTACTTGAAGGTATTGTCTATCCCTCGTGTTCTAGTTCCCACTTTGGTAAAGGTTTGTCCACCATGGTATTCCCTTATTTTCTTATCACCGAGGAGATGGCCACCCATGTCTTGGAGACTTTCAATTGGTGCTTAACAAGGGCTGCTCGCCCTCCTCGGCCACTCTAGGAGGACTATTATAATTTATGTCTGGGCTTTATCCTCTTTGATGCCAAGGAGGCCGCCCGTGATTGTTGTATTCCTGAGGTGGTTAAGGCAGTCTTCTATGCTATGGTGGTCAATGAGGCCTTGGAATTAGGCATTTTAAGCAGGGCCCTAGCTAAGGACCTGCAGTCGGCTCTTATAGGTCTGTGGTGGATCATTTTTGAAGCTTGGCTGCAGCTCAACAGGAATAGTCTCTTGTGGGCTCGCCGGCCTAGGCTGGCTAATCTGAGAGTGGGCTCGCCTGTAGCCAGGAGGAAAGCTCTGGATCAAATGACGCCCCGCCTCTCTCTATCGATGATGATGATGGGTATCCATAGGCATTATTATAGCTCGCCTTTCTATCTTTCACTCTTCTATCTTTTTTTTTTTTAAGTACCATGTATCCGACTGCTTTGCCAATACAGAGTTATTTTTGTTCAATGGTTTTGCCTATCTATCAATACTCTTATGCACTTATCAATTGTGGGCTCGGGTCATGACTGACCAGTGTGACACCGTTCGTTAGGGCGCCCGACAATAAGCCATGCTGCAAGGTCCTTAGCCCTATGGGGGGCTAAAGGTGTAGCGACCGACCCCCTGGCCGTGTTGTAGGACCCTTCGCTCCTTGGGGGCTGAAGGAGTAGCGACCATCCCCTAGGCCATGCAGCGACCGGCCCTTAGGTTGTGCTGTAAGGCTCTTAGCCCCTTGGAGGCTAATAGTACAGTGAGCGGCCCCTAGGTTGTGCTGTAAGACCCTTAGCCCCTTGGGGGCCGAACAAGCAGAAACTAGCTCTTTGGCCATGCTATAGGACGCTTATCCACTTGGGGGGCTAAAGGAGTAGTGACTGACCCCTAGGCTGTGCTATAGGAGCCTTAGCCCATTAGAGGCTGAAGAAATAGCGATCGACCTCTAGGTCGTGGTTTAAGAGCCCGAGCACCTTCTAGAGTTAAAGGTGTGCTTATGCGCGACATATTGTGCATTGGGTGGTACCCTAGTTCTGTCAATGCCTTAGAAGTGTGTTGCCTCTTCGTCTCCCATCTCGTCTCTATTTAAGAGGGGTGGGAGTTGTGGCGAAGGTCATTCTGAATTGGTCTTCATAAGTTTCTAGAGAGATAAGCGGGTTCCTTTGGAGAGATAAGCTCCGATGTTTCCCTATCGTTCTTTAAATTTGTTATAGAGCCTTCAACCTTCTTTCTTTATAACTTCAAACGCAGTTGTTCACCTTCAACCTTCCTTCCTTTGAACCTTTTCATTCAATTTTCTTCAATCGCTGTAGGTATGCTTCTTTGGGTGTTCTATTTTTTTTTTGCATTCATTAAGTGAACTATGTCATCCTTCTGCTTATCAAGTGAGACCAACCCTGAGGGACTGATTAGCCTTCGTGAGGGGCCCCATCATCCCCACTTTTCCAACCTTCCAGCCAAGATTGACGGCCGAGTGGTGGTAAGTTTTCCCCTGAAAAACGAATTTAGGGAACCCAAAAAGATTCTTTATGTGGTGCCCATCTACGAGCCGGAGACACCTTTTTGGTCTAGTTGTGAATTCTCTTCTACTCCCAGCAGCCTCAGTATCGAGGAGGAGGTGGTTTACTCATGGGAAATTGACATTGCTATTTCTCGTATGACTGATGTTTAGAATGGAAGCTAGCCCGAACGAAGAAGATTGCTTGACCAAAGACAGTGCTCGAACTCATGGCAGAAGGATACTTAGCAAGTAACTCCCAATCTTCTTTTTAGTCCTTACGACAGGACATCGAGGTGTGTTCCACCAGCACTAGTTTGTCAGAGTGAGAGGGCAAAGCTTGTTTGTCCAGTTCCCATTCCTTGGTCTCTATGACCAAGAGGGGGCGCCCAGGAAGGACCGACTATCGAAGTGGTAGCGGAAGGCCCATGCTTCCCAGGCGCGCCCAAGCATTCTGGCCCTTGGGATGGGCCGAGCATACACTTTCCTAACCCTAAGATAGTGGGATATTTGAAGACGCCGGCCTTGGAAGGAAAATATCTCCTTCTTGCCGGGTATGAGATCGTCATTCCTAATGCGGACGCCACAGTTAATAAGGCCCCTTGGTTATATCATAATATATCGGGCGGCCTTATTGTATGGTATGAGGTTTCCCTTGCATAAAGTCAACCTGGATATCCTCAATAAGTGTGAATTAGTGTAGCGCAATTAGTGCCTGCTTCATGGCACAATATTTTCGTATTCGTGGGGACCTATGAGTTGAGGGGGTTGACTTGCTCAGCCAGGGCATTCGAGCTGGTACATACAGTGTAGAAGGCACTCGTGAGGCTGGGAAGACGGACCAGTATAGCTTTAACAACTGAAAGGGTTTTATTACAGCCATTGAGAAAAAGTCAAAACTAAAAAACTGGAACTATAACTTTCTCTTTGTGCATTGTACGACCGGATGGGCCGGTGTTCCTGACTGGAATGATGGCAAGCCAGTTCGAAACCCTGTCGGGGAGCCAACCTACAAAGAAAGGACCACCTCCTGGTACTTTCAATATTACGTGTGGGAGGACGACCGTTCGAAGCCCCTACTGGCCTTCATGTCACGTATAAATTCGATGTGGGTAAGGAGGTCGAGTGTCGCAGGGCAAGTCTAGCGATGGAAAATAGCTCAACTGGCTCCCTCGTTGTCGTATTTTGAGAATTACTTTTTCCTGGCGACCGCGGGCCTGCTTATTTTGTATTTCTATAGGTATTGCTCGCTCCTTTTCTGCATACTGTTTTCCTTAGTTCTCACCTGACTTCTTTTTCTCTACCATGCAGAGCAAGTCCAAGCGACGCTATCCTCCCTAGGAATAGGGGACGCCAGTGCAGAGGAAATCGCTACCAAGGCCGCCCAGCGCCGCGAGGAGGAGAGGCGTGGGTGCGTAGAGTCTTAGGCAAAGAAGGTTAGTAGACATTATTCACAGGCCCTTGCCATTCAGCTACCATTCATTCATAAACATCTAACATCTTCTCCCTTGTCAGGTTCCTAAGATTCTTCTGTTCTCGGGGAAGCAGCAGGAGACCCCCGAGGCACAGGCGTACTCTGCCCCTACTCCTCAGAGGCATACTGACTCGCGGCTGCAGCCGATAAAGATGGAAGGGTTAGGTGCTTCTGTTTGTCGGGAAGCATCTGGTCCCGAACTTCTTAGAGGCCGATCATTCTTATAAATTA
>NCQT01142803.1:1350-16106 GCA_002740465.1 Stenocereus thurberi | reverse complement strand
TGTGAATATCTTGGAAATCCCTTAATTTGTGCTTTTCCTTTTATTTTAGGATGCTACCCTTGATTAGATGATACTGTAATTATTTCATTCCCAAAAGATAGTTGGTAGACTTGTATATAAGCTTCCTGTAACATTAGCTTGACATACAATAAAAATTATAATCTTCTACTCACATTAACTTTTAGTATTTTTGGGGCATGTGTGCAAAAGTTATGAGAAAATTCCAACAATGAAAAACATGAGAAAATTCCAACAATGAAAAACATGAGCACCAGGTGAGAACATCTATTAAGAACAAGGGCACTCGATAAATATTCAAAATTAACAAAATCTGAGAACTTATATTATTATATTATTAACAAAATCTGAGAACATCTATCACAAATTGTGTACATTTACAAGTTTGTCTTTCTCCTACTCCTTTTTTTGGTCAACATGGGTGATGATATTCATGTAATTATATTATTAATATTGTGTGCATTTGAATTTACATTAGAACGGAATATCTATAAATTTCTAAGCAATACAAATGTGTATGCAAGCGAAGAAAAAGTAATCAAGCTTTAGGAGACAATATGAATTTCACTTTTTAAATTTTTTTTGATCCCACCAGACATATATGTTCATATGGTCAATTGAATCTCGTAGGAAAAATTTTAATGCACCTTAACATTAATGCAATTGATATGAAGCACTTCAAGTGACTTCAAGTGGTATTATAATTCAAATTATCATGTATTTAGATTTGAAATATTCTGTGGTTAATAGCTTTGTCGACAGTGTCCTTGGTATACTTATTGAGGCCTTGTAACTCAGTTGGTTAGAGCATTGGTCTTATGAGCCGAAGGTTACGAGTTCGACCCTCACCAGGACCAGTTAGATGTTTCTAAACTTTGTAATAGTTGTGGGCTCTCTTTTTCATTTTGAAGTTATTTTCTCTATCTATTCTTTCTTTCAATAATTTTTTATTAATAAATTGATGTTTTGTTTCAGATATATAATTTTTTTCTAACTTCATTAGTGACGTACAAAGTTGTGTTCTTTTGGATGGTTTGTGCTTTTGTTTTTCGGGATTGTTTATGGAAGTTTGTGTATTTATGGGGTTTATCACAACGATAAAGATGGTACACATTTTATTGTATTTCTGGGGCATGTATGCAAAAGCTATGAGAAAATTCCAACAATGAAAAACATGAGCACCAAGTGAGAACAACTATTAAGAACAAGGGCACTCGATAAATATTCTAAATTAACAAAAATTTGAGAACTTGTACCATTGCAAGTTTTTCTTTCCGTACTCCTTTTTGTGGTCAAATTGGGTGATGATATTTGGCTAATTCTATTAATAATTTTGTTGGATTGGAATTTATGTTAGAAGAAAATATCTATAAATTTCTAAGCAATGCAAACGTCCATGTAAGCAAACAAAAAGAAATGGAGCTTTAGGCAACAAATGTGAATTTCATTTTTTTAAATTTTTTGACATCACAAGACATAAGATATGTTCATATGGTCAATTGACTCTCGTAGGCGAATTTTCTAGCAGCTTAAAATTAATGCATTTAATATAAGGCACTTCAGATGATTTTAAGTGGTATTAGAATTCAAATTACCCTGTATGTAGATTTAAAATAATCTTCAGTTAATCATTCTATTCAAAGAGTCCTTGATGTACTTGTATCGAATTGCAGTCACTCACAAACTATGACTACTCTTTTTTTATTTAATATATGAAGGCCTTGCAGCTCAATTGCTCTAAACGTTAATCTTATGAGCCGAAGGTCCCAAGTTTGAGCCTTGCTAGTACCAACTAAATGTTTGCAGAGTTTATAATAGTTGCGGGCGCTCTTTTTTCATTTTGAAGTTATTTTCTCTGTTTATTTATTTAATAATTTTTTGTTCATAAATTGAGGATTTGGCTTAGATATATTTCCTTGACTTCATCAGCAAAGTATGAAGTTGTGGTCTTTTCGATGGTTTATGCTTGTGTTTTTGGGGATGGTTTATGCACATGTGTGTATTTTTAGGTTGTATCAGAGCGATAAAAATGGTTTGTATTTTATTGTATTTCTGGGGCATGTATGTAAAAAGCTATGAGAAAATTCCAACAATGAAGAACACGAGCACTAGGTGGGAACAACATTGGATGACAAGAGCACTCGATAACAATTATAAATTGATAAAAATCTACGAACTTGCAACATTTGAAGGTTTTGCTTTCTCCGAGTCCTTTTTTTGGTCAACTTGGGGGATGATATTCATCTCATTACATTATTAACATTGTGTGCATTTGAATTTATATTTAAAGAAAATTTCTATAAATTACTAAGTAATGCAAACAGACAGGTAAGCAAAGAAAAAGAAATCAAACTTCAGGAAACAATATGAATTTTGTTGTTTTTAAAATTTTTTAATTTCACAAGACATAGGATACGTTCATATGGCCAATTGACCCTCGTAGGTGAATTTTCTACACAACTTAAAGTTAATGCAAATGAGAACAAGAATTAAGAATTCTCGGTAACAATTCTAAATTAGCAAAAATCTGAGAACTTGCAACATTCGCAAGTTTTTCTTTCCCTGCTCATTTTTGTGTTCAATTTGGGTGATGATATTTATCTAATTATATTATTAACTTTGTGTGCATTTGAATTTATGTTGGAAGAAAATATATATAAATTTCTAAGCAAAGCAAACGTACATCTGAGCAAAGAAAAAGAAATTGAGCCTTAGCGAATAATGTCATTTTCATTTTTTTAAAAACTTTTTGAACTCACAAGACATAAGATATATAAGTTCATATGGCCAATTGACTCTCGTAGGCGAATTCGCTATGCAACTTAAAATTATAGCAATTAGTATAAGACACTTCGGGAGATTTTAAGTGGTAGTCAAATTCAAATTGTCGTATACATGGATTTAAAATAATCTTTGGCCAACAGTTTGTTGACGGAGTCACTTATAGACTTTTGTCGGATTGTAGTCACTGACAAGTTGTGTCCATTCTTTTTTTCTTTAATATGAAGGTCTCGTATCTTGATTGGTCAGAACATTGATCTTATGAGTCGAAGGTCCCAAGTTTAAGCCTTGCTGGAAACAATAAATGTTTGCAACGTTTGTAATAGTTGTGGTTGCTCTTTTTCCATTTTGAAGATATTTTCCCTGATTATTTATTTTTTAATAATTTTTTGCTAATAAAATGATTATTTGATTTAGATATTTTTTTTTACTTCATTAGCAAAGTACAAAGTAGTGTTCTTTTGGTTGGTTTATGCTTTGTTTCTGGGAAAGGTTTATGCATGTGTGTGTTTTTTTAGGGTGCATCACACCAATAAAGATGGTGTATGTTTTATTATAATTAGGGGCTTGTAAGTAAAAAGTTATGAGAAAATTCCAACAATGAGGGCATCAGGTGAGAACAACAATAGACGATAAGAACACTTGATAATAATTCCAAATTGACAAAATCAGAGAACTCAACATTTATAAGTTTTTCTTTGTCCTACTCCTTGTTTTGGTTAACATGGGTGATGATATTCATGTAATTTTATTATTAACATTGTGTGCATTTGAATTTATATTAGAAGAGAATATCTATAAATTTCTAAGTAATACAAATGTGTAAGTGAAGAAAAAGTAATCGAGCTTTAGGAGACAATATGAATTTCACTTTTTTTAAATTTTTCGAATCTGGCAAGACATATATGTCCATATGGTCAATTGAATCTCGTACGCAAAATTTCAATGCACCTTAACGTTAATGCAATTGATATAAAGAACTTCAAGTGACTTTAAGTGGTATTATAATTCAAATTATCATGTATTTAGATCTGAAATATTCTGTGGCTAATAGCTTTGTTGACAGTGTCCTTGGTATGCTTGTATCCAGGTTGCAGTCACTCACAAATTGGGTACATTCATTTTCTTATATAAATAATGAGGTCTTGTAGCATAGATGGTTAGAGCATTGGTCTTATGAGCCGAAGGTCGCGAGTTCAAGTCTCGCCAAGACCAGGTAGATGTTTCTATGCCTTGTAATAGTTGTGGGCTCTCTTTTTCCATTTTGAAGTTATTTTCTCTACCTATTCTTTCTTTCAATAGTTTTTTATTAATAAATTGATGTTTCGTTTTGGATATATAATTTTTTTTTTGACTTCATTAGCGACGTACAAAGTTGTGTTCTTTTGGATGGTTTGTGCATTTGTTTTTCGGGATTGTTTATAGAAGTCTGTGTATTTGTGGGGTTTATCACAACGATATTGGATTTCTGGGACATGTATGCAAAAGTTATGAGAAAATTCCAACAATGAAAAACATGAGCACCAGGTGAGAACATCTATTAAGAACAAGGGCACTCGATAAATATTCTAAATTAACAAAAATCTGAGAACTTGCAACATTTGCAATTTTTTCTTTCCCTACTCCTTTTTGTGGTCAAATTTGGTGATGATATTTGTCTAATTCTATTATTAACTTTGTTGCATTAGAATTTATGTTAGAAGAAAATATCTATAAATTTCTAAGCAATGCAAACATACACGTAAGCAAAGAAAAAGAAATGGAGCCTTAGGCAACAAAAGTGAATTTCATTTTTTTTTAATTTTTTGACATCACAAGACATAAGATATGTTCATATGGTCAATTGACTCTCGTAGGTAAATTTTCTAGCAGCTTAAAATTAACGCAATTAATATAAGGCACTTCTAATGATTTTAAGTGGTATTAGAATTCAAATTATCCCGTCCATGGATTTAAAATAATCTTCAGTTAATCATTCTATTCAAGGAGTCCTTGACGTACTTGTATCGAATTGCAGTCACTCACAAACTGTGACTACTCTTTTTTTATTTAATATGAAGGTCTTGCAGCTCAATTGGTCTGAGCATTGATCTTATGAGGCGAAGGTCCTATGTTTGAGCGTCGCTGGCACCAACTAAATGTTTGTAAAGTTTGTAATAGTTGCGGGCGATCTTTTTCCATTTTGAAGCTATTTCCTCTATTTATTTATTTTTTAATAATTTTTTTTTCATAAATTGAGGATTTGGTTTAGATATATTTGTTTGACTTGGTTAGCAAAGTACAAAGTTGTGTTCTTTTGGATGGTTTATGCTTGTGTTTTTGGGGATGGTTTATGCACGTGTGTGTATTTTTGCGGTGTATCACAGTGATAAAGATGGTTTGTGTTTTATTGTATTTCGAGGACATGTATGTAAAAAGTTATGAGAAAATTCCATCAATGAAGAACACGAGCACCAGGTGAGAGCAATAATGGATGACAAGAGCACTCAATAGCAACTATAAAATGATAAAAATCTACGAACTTGCAACATTTGAAAGTTTTGCTTTCTCCGAGTCCTTTTTTTGGTCAACTTGGGGGACGATATTCATCTAATTATATTATTAACATTTTGCGGAATTGAATTCATATCAGAAGAAAATTTCTATAAATTACTAAGTAATACAAACGGCCGGGTAAGTGAAGAGAAAGAAATCAAACTTCAGGAAACAATATGAATTTTGTTTTTTTTTTAAAAAAAAAAAATTTTGATCTCACAAGATATAAGATACGTTCATATGGTCAATTGACCCTCGTAGATGAATTTTCTACGCAGCTTAAAGTTAATGCCGATGAGAACAACAATCAAGAATGCTCGGGAACAATTCTAAATTAACAAAATTCTGAGAACTTGCAGCATTCGCAAGTTTTTCTTTCCCCTGCTCATTTTTGTGTTCAATTTGGGTGATGATATTTATCTAATTATATTGTGAACTTTGTGTGCATTTGAATTTATGTGGGAAGAAAATATATATAAATTTCTAAGCAAAGCAAATGTACATCTAAGCAAAGAAAAAGAAATCGAGCTTCAGCCAATAATGTCAATTTCATTTTTTTTTTTTAAGTTTTTGATCTCATAAGACATAAGATATATAAGTTCATATGGTCAATTGACTCTCGTAGGCGAATTCGCTACGCAACTTAAAATTATTGCAATTTGTATAAGGCACTTCAAAAGATTTTAAGTGGTAGTCGAATTCAAGTTATCGTATACATGGATTAAAATAATCTTTAGCCAATAGTTTTTTTGACAGAGTCATTTATAGACTTTTCTCGGATTGTAGCCACTGACAAATTGTGTCTATTCTTTTTTTCTTTAATATGAAGATCTTGTATCTTGATTGGTCAGAGCGTTGACCTTATGAGTCGAAGGTCCCAAGTTCGAGCCTCGCTGGAAACAATTAAATGTTTGCAAAGTTCGTACTAGTTGTGGTGCTCTTTTTCCATTTGAAGATATTTTCCCTGATTATTTATTTTTTAATAATTTTTTGCTAATAAAATGATTATTTGATTTAGATATTATTTTTTTTTTTAACTTCATTAGCAAAGTGCAAAGTAGTGTTCTTTTGGTTGGCTCATGCTTGTGTTTCTGGGGAAGGTTTATGCATGTGTGTGTTTTTTTAGGGTGCATCACACCGATAAAGATGGTGTATGTTTTATTGTTATTAGAGGCTTGTACGTAAAAAGTTATGAGAAAATTCCAACAATGAGAGCACCAGGTGAGAACAATAATGGACGACAAGAGCACTTGATAATAATTCCGAATGAACAAAAATTAGAGAACTTCCAGCATTTACAAGTTTTTCTTTCTCCTACTCCTTTTTTTGGTAAACATGGGTGATGATATTCATGTAATTATATTATTAACATTGTGTGCATTTGAATTTATATTATAAATGTCTAAGTAATACAAATGTGTATGTAAGCGAAGAAAAAGTAATCAAGCTTTAGGAGACAATATGAATTTCACTTTTTTAAAATTTTTTTAATCTCACATGCCATATATGTTCATATGGTCGATTGAATCCCATAGGCAAAATTTCAACGCACCTTAACATTAATGCAATTGATATAAAGCACTTCAAGTGACTTTAAGTGGCATTATAATTCAAATTATCATGTATTTAGATCTGAAATATTCTGTGGTAAATAGCTTTGTCGACAGTGTCCTTGGTATACCTGTATTCAGGTTGCAGTCACTCACAAATTGTATAAATTCTTTTTTTTTTACATAAATAATAAGGTCTTGTAGCTCAGTTGGTTAGAGCATTGGTCTTATGAGCTGAAGGTCACGAGTTTGAGCCTCGCTAGGACTAGTTAGATGTTTCTAAACTTTATAGTAGTTGTGGGCTCTCTTTTTCCATTTTGAAGTTATTTTCTCTATCTATTCTTTCTTTCAATAATTTTTTATTAATAAATTGATGTTTTGTTTCGGATATGTAAATTTTTTCTAACTTCATTAGCAGCATACGAAGTTGTGTTCTTTTGAATGGTTTATGCATTTGTTTTTGGGGATTGTTTATGGATGCCTGTGTATTTGTGGGGTTTATGATAATGATAAAGATGGTACGCATTTTGTTATATTTCTGGGGCATGTATGCAAAAGTTATGAGAAAATTCAACAATGAAAAACACGAGCACCAGGTGAAAACAACTATTAAGAACAAGGGCACTCGATAAATATTCTGAATTAAAAAAAATCTGAGAACTTGCAGCATTTGCAAGTTTTTCTTTCCCTACTCCTTTTTGTGGTCAAATTGGGTGATGATATTTATCTAAGTCTATTATTAACTTTGTTGCATTAGAATTTATGTTAGAAGAAAATATCTATAAATTTCTAAGCAATGCCAACATGCATATAGGCAAAGAAAAAGAAATGGAGCTTTAGGCAACAAATGTCAATTTCGTTTTTTTTAATATGTTGATGTCACAAGACATAAGATATGTTCATATGGTCAATTGACTCTCGTAGGCGAATTTTCTAGCAGCTTAAAATTAATGCAATTAATATAAGGCACTTCAGATGATTTTAAGTGCCATTAGAATTTAAATTATCCTGCACATGGATTTAAAATAATCTTCAGTTAATCATTCTATTCCAAAAGTCCTTGATGTACTTGTATCGAATTGCAGTCACTCACAAACTGTAACTACTCTTTTTTTATTTAACATGAAGGTCTTGTAGCTCAATTGGTCTGAGCGTTGATCTTATGAGCCGAAGGTGCTACGTTTGAGCCTCGCTGGTACCAACTAAATGTTTGTAAAGTTTCTAATAGTTGCGGGTGCTCTTTTTCCATTTTGAGGTTACTTTCACTGTTTATTTCTTTTTTAAAAATTTTTTGTTCATAAATTGAGGATTTGGTTTAGATATATTTGTTTGACTTGATTAGCAAAGTATGAAGTTGTGTTCTTTTGGATGGTTTATGCTTGTCTTTTTGGGGATGGTTTATGCACGTGTGTGTATTTTTAGGGTGTATCACAGTGATAAAGATGGTCTGTGTTTTACTGTATTTCTGGGCATGTATGCAAAAAGTCATGAGAAGATTCCGACAATGAAGAACATGAGCACTAGGTGAGGACAACAATGGATGACAAGAGAACTCGATAACAATTATAAATTGACAAAAATCTACGAACTTGCAACATTTGAAAGTTTTGCTTTCTCCGAGTTCTTTTTGGTCAACTTGGGGGATGATATTCATCTAATTATATTATTAACTTTGTGCACATTTGAATTTATTTTAGAAGAAAATTTCTATAAATTACTAAGTAATACAAACGAATAGGTAAGCAAAGAAAAAGAAATCAAACTTCTGGAAACAATATGAATTTTGTTATTTTAAAAATTTTTTGATCTCACAAGACATTAGATACGTTCATATGGTCAATTACCCTCGTAGGTGAATTTTCTACATGGCTTAAAGTTAATGCAGATGACAACAACAGTCAAGAACGCTTGATAACAATTCTAAATTAACAAAAATCTGAGAACTTGCAACATTTGCAAGTTTTTCTTTCCCCTACTCGCTTTTGTGTTCAATTTGGGTCATGATATTTATCTAATTATATAAATAACTTTGTGTGCATTTGAATTTATGTTGGAAGAAAATATACATAAATTTCTCTGCAAAGCAAACGTACATCTGAGCAAAGAAAAAGAAATCAAGCTTTAGCCAATAATGTCAATTTCATTTTTTTTAAGTTTTTGATCTCACAAGACATAAGATATATAAGTTCATATGGTCAATTGACTCTCGTCGGCGAATTCGCCACGCAACTTAAAATTATAGCAATTAGTATAAGACACTTCGGGAGATTTTAAGTGGTAGTCGAATTCGAATTGTCCTATACATGAATTTAAAATAATCTTTAGCCAATAGTTTTGTTGACAGGGTCACTTATAGACTTTTGTCGGATTGTAGTCACTGACAAATTGTGTCTACTCTTTTTTCCTTTAATATGAACGTCTCGGATCTTGATTGGTCAGAGCGTTGATCTTATCAGTCGAAGGTCCCAAGTTCGAGCCTTGCTGGAAACAATTAAATGTTTGCAAAATTCGTAATAGTTGTGGATGCTCTTTTTCCATTTTGACAATATTTTCTTTGATTATTTATTTTTTTAATAATTTTTTGCCAATAAAATGATTATTTGATTTAGATTTTTTTTTTTTACTTCATTAGCAAAGTACAAAGTAGTGTTCTTTTGGTTGGTTTATGCTTGTGTTTCTGGGGAAGGTTTATGCATGTGTGTGTTTTTTTAGGGTGCATCACACAGATAAAGATGGTGTATGTTTTATTGTAATTATAGGCTTGCAAGTAAAAAGTTATGAGAAAATTCCAATAATGAGAGCACCAGGTGAGAACAACAATGGATGACAGGAGCACTTGATAATAATTCCAAATTGATAAAAATCAGAAAAATTCCAACATTTACAAGTTTTTCTTTCTCCTACTCCTTTTTTTGGTCAACATGGGTGATGATATTCATGTAATTATATTATTAGCATTGTGTGCATTTGAATCTATATTAGAAGAGAATATCTATAAATCTCTGAGTAATACAAATGTGTATGCGGGTGAAGAAAAAGTAATCGAGCTTTAGGTATGAATTTCACTTTTTAAATTTTTTTTGACCTCACAAGGCATATATGTCCATATGGTCAATTGAATCTCGTAGGCAAAATTTCAACGCACCTTAACGTTAATGCAATTGATATAAAGCACTTCAAGTGACATTAAGTGGTATTAGAATTCAAATTATCATGTATTTAGATCTGAAATATTCTGTCATTAATAGCTTTGTTGACATTGTCCTTGGTATACTTGTATTCATGTTGTAGTCACTCACAAATTGTGTACATTCATTTTCTTTATATAAATAATAAGGTCTTGTAGCTCAGTTGGTTAGAGCGTTGGTCTTATGAGCTGAAGGTCGCGAGTTCGAACCTCTCCAAGTCCAGTTAGATGTTTCTAAACTTTCTAATATATGTGGGCTCTCTTTTTCCAAGTCCACTAGTATGAACTAAATGTTTGCAAAGTTTGTAATAGTTGCGGGCGCTCTTTTTCTATTTAGAAGTTATTTTCTCTGTTTATTTATTTTTTAATAATTTTTTGTTCATAAAATGAGGATTTGGTTTAGATATATTTGTTTGACTTGATTAGCAAAGTACGAAGTTGTGTTCTTTTGGATGGTTTATGCTTGTGTTTTTGGGGATGGTTTATGCACATGCGTGTATTTGTAGGGTGTATCACAGCGATAAAGATGGTTGTGTCTTATTGTATTTTTGGGGCATGTATGTAAAAAGTTATGAGAAAATTCCGACAATGAAGAACACGAGCGCCAGGTGAGAACAACAATGGATGACAAGAGCACTCGATAACAATTATAAATTGATAAAAATCTACAAACTTGCAACATTTGAAAGTTTTGCTTTCTCTGAGTCCTTTTTTTGGTAAACTTGGGGGATGATATTCATCTAATTATATTGTTAACGTTGTGCGCATTTGAATTTCTATTAGAAGAAAATTTCTATAAATTACTAAGTAATACAAACGGATAGGTAAGCAAAGAAAAAGAAATCAAACTTCAAGAAACAATATGAATTTTGTTTTTTTTAAATTTTTTGATCTCACAAGGCATAAGATACATTCATATAGTCAATTGACCCTCGCAGATGAATTTTCTACGCAGCTTAAAGTTAATGCAGATGAGAACAACAATTAAGAATGCTCGACAACAATTCTAAATTAACCAAAATCTGAGAACTTGCAACATTCGCAAGTTTTTCTTTCCCCTGCACATTTTTATGTTCAATTTGGGTGATGGTATTTATCTAATTATATTATTAACTTTGTGTGCATTTGAATTTATGTGGGAAGAAAATATATATAAATTTCTAAGCAAAGCAAACGTACATCTAAGTAAAGAAAAAGAAATCGAGCTTCAGCCAATAATGTCAATATCATTTTTTTTTAAAGTTTTTGATCTCACAAGACACAAGATATATAAGTTCATATGGTCAATTGACTCTCGTACGTGAATTCGCTACGAACTTAAAATTATTGCAATTTGTACAAGGCACTTCCGGAGATTTTAAGTGGTTGTCGAATTCAAGTTGTCCTATACATGGATTTAAAATAATCTTGAGCCAATAGTTTTGTTAACACAGTCATTTGTAGACTTTTGTCGGATCGTAGTCACTGTCAAATTGTGTCTATTCTTTTTTTCTTTAATATGAAGGTTTCGTATCTTGATTGGTCAGAGCGTTGATCTTATAAGTCGAAGGTCCCAAGTTCGAGCCTTGCTGGAAATAATTACATGTTTGCAAAGTTTGTAATAGTTGTGGATGCTCTTTTTCCATTTTAAAGATATTTTCCCGGATTATTTATTTTTTAATAATTTTTCGCTAATAAAATGATTATTTGATTTAGATATTTTTTTTTTACTTCATTAGGAAAGTGCAAAGTAGTGTTCTTTTGGTTGGTTTATTCTTGTGTTTCTAGGAAGGTTTATGCATGTGTCGTTTTTTTAGGGGGCATCACACCGATGAAGATGGTGTATGTTTTATTGTAATTAGGGCCTTGTAAGTAAAAAGTTATGTGAAAATTTCAACAATGAGGGCACCAGGTGAGAACAACAATGGACGACAAGAGCACTTGATAATAATTCCAAATTAACAAAAATCAGAGAACTTCCAACATTTACAAGCTTTTCTTTCTCCTACTCTTTTTTTTGGTCAACATGGGTGATGATATTCATCTAACTATATTATTAACATCGGGTGCATTTGAATTTATATTAGAAGTGAATATCTATAAATTTCTAAGTAATACAAATGTGTATGTAAGTGAAGAAAAAGTAATCGAGCTTTAGGAGACAATATGAAATTCTTTTTATGAACATTTTTTGATCTCACAAGACATAAGATATGTTCATATGGTCAATTGAATCTCATAGGCAAAATTTCAATGCAACTTAACGTTAATGCAATTGATATAAAGCACTTCAAGCGACTTTTAGTGGTATTAGAATTCAAATTATCATGTATTTAGATCTGAAATATTCTGTGGTTAATAGCTTTGTCGACACTAGCCTTGGTATACTTTTATTCTGGGTGTAGTCACTCACAAAGTGTGTACCTTCATTTTTTTTATATGATAAATAAAGGTCCTATAGTTCAGTTGGTTGGGCGTTGGTCTTATGAGCCGAAGTTCGCGAGTTCGGTCCTTGCCAGGACCAGATAGTTGTGGTCTCTCTTTTTCCATTTTGAAGTTATTTTCTCTATCTATTCTTCCTTTTAATATTTTTTTATTAATAAATTGATGTTTTGTTTCAGATATATAATTTTTTTCTGACTTCATTAGCGACATACGAAGTTGTGTTCTTTTGGATGGTTTGTGCATTTGTTTTTCGGGATTGTTTATGGAAGTCTATGTATTTGTGGGGTGTATCACAACGATAAAGATGGTGCACGTTTTATTGTATTTCTGGGGCGTATATGCAAAAAATTATAAGAAAATTCCAATAATGAAAAACATGAGCACCAGGAGAGAACAACTATCAAGAACAAGAGCGCTAGGTACATATTCTAAACTAACAAAAATCTAAGAACTTGCAGTTTTTGCAGGTTTTCCTTTCCCTACTCCTTTTTGTGGTCAAATTGGGTGATGATATTTGTCTAATTCTATTATTAACTTTGTGTGCATTAGAATTTATGTTAGAAGAAAATATCTACAAATTTCTAAGCACTGCAAATGCATATGTAAGCAAAGCAAAAGAAATGGAGCTTTAGGCAACAAATGTGAATTTCATTTTTTTTTTTTTTGATACCACAAGACATAAGATATGTTCATATTGTCAATTGACTCACGTAGGCGAATTTTCAATGCACCTTAAAATTAATGCAATTAATATAAGGCACTTCAAATGATTTTTATTGGTATTAGAATTCAAACTATCCTGTACATGGATTGAAAATAATCTTCAGTTAATAATTATATTCAGAGAGTCCTTGACGTACTCGTATCGAATTGCAGTCACCTACAAACTGTGACTACTCTTTTTTTATTTAATGCGACGGTTTTGTAGCTCAATTGGTCTGAGCGTTGATCAGGTCCCAAGTTTGAGCGTCACTGGTACCAACTAAATGTTTGAAAAGTTTGTAAAAATTGCGGGTGCTCTTTTTCCATTTTGAAGTTATTTTCTCTGCTTGTTTATTTTTTAATAATTTTTTGTTCACAAATTGAGGAGCTGGTTTAGATATAATCGTTTGACTCGATTAGCAAAGTACAAAGTTGTGTTCTTTTGGATGGTTTATGCTTGTGCTGTTGGGGGTGGTTTTTGCACATGTGTGTATTTTTAGGGTGTATCACAGCGATAAATATGGTTTGTGTTTTATTGCATTTCTGGGGCATATATGTAAAAAGTTATGAGCAAATTCCAACAATGAAGAACACGAGCACCAGGCGAGAACAATAATGGACGACAAGAGCACTCGATAACAATTATAAATTGATAAAAATCTATGAACTTGTAAAATTTGAAAGTCTTGCTTTCTCCGAGCCCTTTTTTTGGTCAACTTGGGGGATGATCTTCATCTAATTATATTATTAACTTTGAGCGCATTTGAATTTGTATTAGAAGAAAATTTCTATAAATTACTAAGTAATACAAGCGGACAGGAAAGCAAAGAAAAAGAAATCAAACTTCAGGAAATCACATGAATTTTGTTTTCCTTTAAATTTTTTTGATCTCACACAACATAAGATACATTTATATGGTCAATTGGCCCTCGTAGGCGAATTTTCTACGCGGCTTAAAGTTAATGCAGACGAGAACAAAAATCAAGAATGCTCGATAACAATTCTAAATTAACCAAAATCTGAGAACTTGCAACATTCGCAAGTTTTTCTTTCCCCTGCTCATTTTTGTGTTCAATTTGCGTGATGATATTTATCTAATTATATTATTAACTTTGTGTGCATTTGAATTTATGTGGGAAGAAAATATATACAAATTTCTAAGCAAAGCAAACTACATCTGAGCAAAGAAAAAGAAAACAAGCTTCAGCGAATAATGTCAATTTCATTTTTTTTTTAAGTTTTTGATCTCACAAGACATAAGATATATGAGTTCATATCGTCAATTGACTCTCGTAGGCGAATTCGCTACGCAACTTAAAATTATTGCCATTTGTATAAGGCACTTCAGGAGATTTTAAGTGGTAGTCGAATTCAAGTTATCCTATGCATGGATTTAAAATGATCTTTAGCCAATAGTCTTGTTGACAGAGTAATTTATAGACTTTTGTCGGATTGTAGTCACTGTCAAATTGTGTCTATTCTTTTTTTCTTTAATATGAAGGTCTCGTATCTTGATTGGTCAGAGCATTGATCTTATGAGTCGAAGGTCGCAAGTTCGA
>NCQT01142645.1:2668-13120 GCA_002740465.1 Stenocereus thurberi | reverse complement strand
TAGAGCCTCGGAATGTGAGGCTTGACTTATGTGCTGATAGATTTAATCCTTACACATTGTCTTCAAGATCATACTCCATTTGGCCGGTGGTCGTTATACCTTATAACCTCTCCCCTGAAATGTGTATGACCACAGAGTTTATATTCTTGACTTGTGTAATCCCCGGGCCCAAAAATCCTGAGAACAAGCTGGATATATATTTACAACCTCTTGTTGGTGAGTTGAAAGAGTTGTGAGATGTTGGAGTTGAGACTTATGACATTTCTACGGGGAGAAAATTTCAGATGTAGGCTGCACTTATGTGGACCATCAATGATTTTTCCGCATATGGAATGTTATCTAGGTGGAGTATTAATAGCCGATTGGCATGTCCTGTATGTATGAAACAGCATAAGGCTTTGAGATTGAGAAATGGAGGTAAATTCTCATAGTTTGACTGTCATTGGTGTTTTTACCAAGGAATCATGCGTTCAGAAGAAATAGAACAGCATTTAGGAAAGACAGAACTGTTATAGGGGCCCTCCTCGTCGGCTATTTGGGGAAGAACTGTATGCCGAGGTGGAAGATTACCCAATAGTAACCACAAATGATGACTTTGTGATACCAGGATTTAAGAAAAATGAGCACAACTGGATGAAGAAGAGCATATTCGGGGACTTGCCTTATTGGCAACACCAACTGCTCTGCCATAATTTGGATGCGATGCACATTGAAAAGAACTTCTTCGAGAACATTATCAACACTGTTATGGATGTTCATAGGAAAACAAAGGACAATGCCTAATCAAGAATCGATGTTGCAGAAATATGTGATAGACCAGAATTACATTTGCATTCAGGCCCAAGTGGTAAGTCGGTTAAACGAAAAGCGAAGTTCGTAGTTCCTGTGGATAAACAAAGAGAGTTGTGTGCATGGGTAAAGGAGCTTCACATGCCTGATGGATATTGCTCTAATTTGAGGAATATCGTAGACCCTAACAAAGCTAAGTTCAACAATATGAAAAGTCATGATCGTCATGTGTTCATGGAGACTCTTTTACCAATTGTATTTGGTGCGTTCCCAGATGATGTGTTGAAACCTCTTATTGAGATAAGCCAGTTCTTCAAGAACTTATGATCAACAACATTGCAGGAGAATATGCTTGAGGAACTGCATTGCAACGTTGTCATCACTTTGGGTAAGTTAGAGACCATTTTTCCTCCTGACTTTTTCAATATAATGGAGCACCTACCAGTGCATTTAGCAGAAGATACTCAACTAGGTGGTCCAGTACAATACCGATGGATGTATCCATTTGAGAGGTAAATCATACTATAATCGATGAAACCTTATATGAATTCTTTTATGTGGAATCACTTAGAAGTGAAAGCAATTATGAATTTGGTAGGTTCTTTGGCCAATTGAAGAAAAAGATAAAGCAACAAGCATGTCCTGAAGGTTCAATCACAGAAGCATACCTAGAGACAGAGAGGACATTCTTCGCCTCCTATTACTTTGGCTCTAATGTGCCCTCCATGCGCACTAGGTGTAGGAGAAATGAGGATGACGATGAACATATTAATCATTTTCCAACTCTGTCCGTATTTGCATCGGAAGAGACCGCTATTGGTAGGGATAGATCAAGGCATCTCACAGATGTGAAATATATTACTGGCCATCTTCACGTGCTGTTAAATTATGATAAAGTTATACCTTATATAGGGTGAGTGGTATTTTCATTTCCAATTGAGTTTATCATTCAGAGCGCAACTATATTAATAAGCTACAAAAAATGTGATAGAATTTTCACAGAATAAGTCAAAACCACACATCCTAATATCAGCGATGCAAATGTCGACACCATCATCGAAACTCATTTCGCAGATTGATTTAACAGAATGTAAGTATTATACTTCATTTATTCATAATTTAACATAATAGTTAATTAGGTGCATTGTATTAATTAAAGCCACCTGATATGTCACCTTAGGTGCGTTATATTCAACTATTCGAGACCGACAAACATTGCTACTTGAGCCAATTGGCTATGAAGCCAAAGAGATATGTGTCGACGTGGACGACATATCGAGTAAATGGATTCAAATTTCACACAAAAGCTCGAAGTAGGAAGAGAACATATAATTGTGGTGTTGGTGTTCGTGGCAGTAGGGAAGGCGATATGGAGAATGATTACTATGGTGTACTGAAGGATATTGCCCAAATTGAGTTCGTAGGTGAACCACTTAAACGATATGTGTTCTTTAGTTGTGAGTGGTTTGATCCCACATTAAATCGTGGGACACAATCTCATAAACTAAGCAACCTTATTGAGGTCCACCGTACAAGGAAGTACCAAAAGTACGACCCATTTATCTTCCTAAACACCGCATCACAAGTATACTTCATGCCACATGCAAATCGCTCAAGAGATAGGGCCAATTGGCTTATTGTCATACCAACCAAACCAAGGGCGAGAGTGGATCAGCAGTACACTCTACCTGCTGCATACTAACAAACGGACATGACGACTATCGTCGAACCTGTGAATGACGCCATCCTTGCATCATTAGTGGATGAAAGTGCGCCACTGGAAGAGGTTAATAATGAAATAGGGTTTTCATTCATTCAGGGTAATAACGAGATAGATGAGGTAGAGAATGATAAGGGTGATGAAGAGGGGGACTGGGATGACGATAATTAAATAGATGAAGCTGAAGAAAATTTGTATTGTATGATGATGACGACGATGACAATGATGATGATGAGGATGTAGATGATTGAGTGGCTATGAAGTCTTATGTATTTGAGTGCTTTACATGTCAAACAATTGGTTGTGACTTTGCTTATACTGTATGAATGAGCTTTGCAAAATATATGTAACCTACATACCTATTATGATGTATGAATAAACAGTTTATATGTGCAATCATTATATATTTGTACTTGACTTATAGATTCGAGTTCTCGTCGAGGTAAGTCCTCCCTTTGAGGCAGAGGACGAGGGCATAGGAGCTTTGTTGTAGACCCGACCGCAATGGACATTAATCCATCTTCCCCCCAGGTACCTCATGTACCCGTGCAGCCAGGAGCCACAATGGCTGCTTACATACCAGGTATTTCAGGACCACTGCCTCCCCCATTTGGGGCTTTCCATCATCAGACCTCATACATTCCCAACCAAAGCACCATGTACAGCCGATTTACCTGCAACATTCCTCTAAACTCCTATGTTGTTCACACTGTGCAGCCTACTCCCCAACCCACTCACCCTAACACAAACCAGTCCGAAGACAACATTGCAAGTGGTGAAAGTGAAGCAAAATCCAGTCATGGGAGTACTCGAGCTAAGGCTTGGATTGAACCAGATGGTAACGGGCAAGTCTTCATTTGTTATATCTTATGAAGTACTACATGAATTTTGCATAACAAGTAATCAATTTAATGTGTTATGTTCAATTAGGTTTCTCCCCAATGATAGTGCTGTTAGTAGGATTTCGCTCATATTTCAAAGCAAATTTGATGAAGCTTGGCCTCGTTGGAGCAAAGTGCCCAAACCAGTACTGTATTATTTGATGTGTTTTTTGTTTTTATAATTGCAGAAGTGCTTTACTTGAGATCCGGTCCATGAGGACTGTATAAGAAGGAATTTTGAAAACTGAGACAATACAGGTTTGAGAGACTTCTTTGGCAAAGCAAGGAAGCATAACAAGAAGCCTGTTTGGCTCGGTGATGCTCAATGGGAGGGACTCCAACAGCACTGGACGAATGAACATTGTAAGAAATTCCGTGAAACAGCCCAGAAGAACCGACTGGGAACTCCAAAAAATGGTGGCCCATCTCTCCACACCTGTGGCTCGATCCCTATGCATGAGCATAGGCGGCGTCTGGTAAATGAATTAATGTTTGTTACGTTTTTGTTTAAGTTTAACACTATATTTTGTGTTGTGCTTGACATCATTCTTTCTGGCACGTACATAGAGGGGACAACTTAGGACGGAGCCCACCATTGTCGAATTATTCAGTCGTACTCACAAACTCCATGGCAAAGAAGATGCCCCTTGGGTTGACAAGAAATCACAACAAATATATGTAAGCAATTAGCTATTCTCAATCTTCATTGATAGTTCACCAGGAACTTATATACTTTATTTTCAGTTCTTATAGTGTACATGATTTCGTGCGCATGTTACGGTATTGTAGGAATCCTTTGAACGTGATTTTCAAAATATTATCAACTCTCAAGGGAGCGGGGATGGCACTTCTCCAGATCCAAACCAGCCATTTCTAAACCCAAATGAGTTGTGGGTGAAGACGTTCAAGAACAAGAAGGGTCATATTTATGGCATTGGAGATGAGGCTGTGAACATTAGGGAATCTGGTTACTTCAGTCCCACTCAAATATCCGGTATAGTTTTCACATTAAAGTTTCAACGAATATGGTTATATATTGAATTTACTTAATTGCAACACTAATGTGTGCTTCACTGAAATGCTTGTCAGCAGGTACCGGTTCTACACCATCGCAACAAGAGCTCAATGACTTAAGGGATGTAGTGACTAACTTAGGGGGTGAGCTAACTTCACAAGCTGAAAGCTACCGGTTGCTTATGGAGAAATGTAAGCAACTGGAGGAATCTAACAAATTGCTCACGTAAAGCAACCAACAATTGAGCTAACAAATGAAGAGCATCGATCAGCGCCTCTAAGCTTTCTTTCAAATGAAACAGGCGTCTGGCTCGGGATCTCAGCCACCATTTACTCATCACTCGCAACACAATGAGGAAGAGGCTGAGGAAGAGGAAGAGGAAGAGGATGAGGATGAGGATGATCTTCACCTTAGTGATTGAGTTGGTTACAGTTTCATTCAGTTGGTGGTTCTTTTATTTGGTTCTTTACGAAGTACATCTCTTACTGCTTGCTTCCCCTCCCCTTTGTGCTTATGTCACACCCCTCCCCTTGATGCTTATTTAATTTTTCTCCCATTTGGCGCTTGCTTCTCCCTCTTCTGTAAACATATAACTTCATTCTCATTTATTGGCAAGTACTTCTGGTTTGTTTGGATTTATGGTTTGTGATATGTACAGACTTTGTTTGGAACTTGTGGTTTATGAATTGGAAATTCTTGGTTGGAAGTGTTGCATTGGATATGATATTCCACCTTTGTGTAGCTTGAAATTATTGAGAACGCTTTAAATGAAATCATATTTAAAGCCATTGGATGTTGATTGAGTGCAAAGATCTTGTAAATTTCTTACAGGGATTGTAATGTATGTACTAAGGGATACGATCAGAAACAAACATTATTATTTAAAAAAAATGAGAAACCTAGCGACAGAACGGCGACGGTTTGAAATTTTTTTGGGCGAGGGTGGCGTTGAAACTGAAATTTCTGTCACTGATTCTGTCGCTGATGAAATCCGTCGCCACCCCTGCCCCGCCAATTTCCTCCGCTAAAAAAAGTATGCCGCAACTTCTGTCGCTGAATTCGTCGCCAATGACAACGGAATTTCAAAATACCGTCGCCAGGTACTCAGCGATGAGCGAAAATCCGACAGCCTAATTCCGTCGCTAATTCCGTCGTTAATGTGAAAATTCCGTCGCTGATTAACCGTTTTCCGTCGCTGATTCTGTCTTTATTTGGTCTTTTTCTTGTAGTGTTATCTCTTTCCATTTGATTAGTTGATTAATATCATCAAAAATCAAAAACATTGTTATAGTAATTTTTTTCCCAGAATCGATTGATTGTTTTGGTTCATTAATCAATTCATCCTACAATTTAAGGATTCAAGCATCTTTGAATCCTCAAAGTTGTTCTTGTTAGATTATAACATAATATCAGTTAAAAGAAACCAAATTAGCTACTCTAATTTACAAAACCTAATCTTCATTCATCCTTTTGATGGACTAACTTCTCTTGGTCAGGGGAAAAAGTAAACAAGCTCAACTAACTACATATTATGATTATGTGCAATGGAAATTGCATTATCCACCCAAAAGAAGCTAGGTTTGTGCAAGGAATAATCACCTGCTAATGATCCAGTCAAGTTGGATAATTGAAGCAATGGGAGGCCAATAAGAATCTCATGATTCCTTGGATATGGATGCAGTAAGTTATCTGATCAGCAAGTCCATTTTATATATTACTTCTGCAAGTCAAATTTAAAAACATTCGAAAAGTAGATTCAATTAGGCAAATGGCTCCAGAAGTATAGAGTGAACTATTTATCATTGCAACTGTGATAAATAAAATGATAACATTCCTAAATGCTCTTGCAAGGGAACAATAAGAACACAAGTTGTTTTAGTTCTTTAATGAACTACATAATGATTTTGGACCTCAGAGGAGTAAAATACTCATCATGATGCCTTTGCCAACTATTGAGTCAGCTTGTGCTATGCTTTAATAGGAAGAATTGCAAAGAGAAGCACTCATTGAGGTGCAGGTTTTATTAGAAGCATTTGCATTGTTGAGTAAAGGAATTGAAGAGTTAAAATGCACTATTTATTATAATAAAGGGAATGTTAGAGGGAACACTTGAGAAGTTATAGGATAGCTTAACTGACATCCTATGTCAGGAAGGTTCCTCAAAAAAGAGCTGGAAGAGGACGGGGGCTAAAGCCAAACAGCTTTAGGGATTTTGAACCTAGAAATCACTGCTTAGGCTGATTATTTTGCTTCATTAAATCCCTAAGCAAACATAGGATCAGCATCACACGTACTCAACAGCAGGTGATGCAGTTGCTGAAACTATTACCAACCTCAAGTGGTATTTTTAGCAAGGCTCCATTTAGTAAAGCTAGCAATTCCTATGACACATATGAGGAAATTGGTTGCAATTTTATGGGTATGGCATTTCCACGTGCAACTTTATAGGCACCTATATCGATATTAGGCACTAGTGTATAAGATCATATGACACAATTGATTGGTCATTTGAACAATTGTAAACCTCAAGCAGACAAGTCACACACCAACTAGCCAAATGGGGCATATTGTACCCATTAATAAAGTTGGTGATATGAAATTGCTTAATGGGATGTTTTGGTGGTGCTTAAACTTAAACTCAACCACTTGTTTATAGCTAAGTTAACTAAGGATAAGAATTGTGTGGTATAATTTCATCTTGATTTTTGATGGAATCAGAACTTAGTTATAAGGAAGATAAGAAGGGTTAGTTATAAGGAAGATAAGAGCGGTTGGTAAAAAAAGAGTAGGTCTCTATCATTTGTTCAATGTGTCAAAAGAAACGCTTGATAACAAAAGCATAGGACTAATGTTATCTAATCTCTTGTAGTCTATTAGTAGTTGTGATCTTGAAAATAAGAGCATTGTAGCTTTAGCTTATACTTATGTACGTAATTTGCACTTGTAGCACAATAGGCTTGGGCATGCTCCCACAGCAAAATGAAGCATTTTCCTTTTGTGTCATCTATTAATGTGGAAGATAATAAAGAAATTCATCTTACTTGTCGCATGGATAGATTTTGTAAACTTCTATATGAATTAAGCAAACATTACAACAAATAACCTTTTGACATTATTCATATGGATATTTAGGGACCATATAGAGTGATGACACCAAAAAGTACAAATTCTTCTTGGCCATTATAGATGACCATATCAAAGCTATTTGAACTTATTTATTCCGACAAAAGTCGGGTACTCTTAGCATCTTGAAAATATTTTGCAAAATAGTTCAAGTGTAATTTAACTCATGTGTAAAGGTGTTAGATCTAACAATGCCATAGAGTTTGAGTTAGATCTTTTCTTTTAATTATGAAATAGCATTATTCATCAAACTTCCTACATAGATAGACCCCAATAGACTGAGAAAGTAGAAAGAAAGCACAGACATGTTTTAGAGATGCCACCAACCTTGAGATTTCAAGCCAGCCTGCCATTGTATTATTGTGGTGCTTGTGTATTGCCTTCCACTTACCTTATCAATAGGCTTCCTTCTTCTATTGTCAACAACAAAACCCTTTATGAAATGCTTTTGCATCAGCCCCCATTTAATGCTAATTTGAGAGTGATTAGTTGTCTTGTATTTTCTAGAAATCCATTTAGGGATCGTAGTGAATCTCAACCAAGAGGTGTTCCTTGTGTTATTTGGGATATCCTAGTGGTCAAAGGGCTATAAACTCCTAAACATGCTCAACAAAGGACATTCATTTCTAGGGATGTCAAGTTTCATGAAGACATTTCCGACTCCATTAAGATAGCTTTAATGCTTATATTAAGCTAATTCCCAATCCTACACCAATTTCAAGCCCTTGGACAAATGATTATGTCAATCAATTGTGTTGACAGTCCAAAAACTCTACACGTTCTGATAATTTTGCAATTCTACGCATGCAAACTTCTATTTTATCCTTAGCTCAATGCTCGTTTGCAATGATTAGTCTGCATCTCAGCATTTCCAAGCACAACCTCTTAGAAAGTCCAACAGAGCTGTTGAATCACCATAATGGCTTACTGATTTTATTACTAAAGCAACCACTAGATTAAAACCTCATTTTGTTTTATACCTCATCAACAATGTCGACTTTGGCTTGGACATATCTCATAACTTGTCTGCCCTGGACACAGATTCAGATCCAGTGTTATTTCATGAAGTTGTTTTGGACACAAAATGGTCTCAAGCTATGAACCTAGAGTTGAGGCCTATAGAACAAAGTGACACTTAGACTGTTGCATCACTTTCTCCTAGGAAGAAATCCATAGGATGTAAATGGTTTTTAGAACCAAGGTTTCTGTTAAGAGATTTAAAGTAAGACTTGTCATTCTTGGGTGTAGACAAAGGTGCAACATTAACTATCTGAACACCTTTTCCTTTGTACCTAAGATGAACCTTACTTATCAAACAGATGTCTTTGATACTTTTCTCTATGGAGACCTAGAGGAAGAAGAGCATATGAACATGCCTCAAAGTTATACTCATTATGGAGTTGAAATTAGTCCAGTTTGTGCTTAACTTACTTCCTTAAACAGAGGGAATACTCAAGTATGCAAATTAAATAAATCCTTGCATGGCTTGAAACAAGAACCAAAGTAATGGTTTGTTAAACTATCAAGCGTCTTGCTAAAATATGGTTTTTAACAGTCCAAGTTAAGTAACTCTTTATTTACCGTGAAAAAAGGAGATGGGCTCATAGTTATTCTCATTTATGTTGATGACATGGTTGTGACTATAAATAATAATCAAGTGATTGTTAACTTGAAGTATGTGCACATTCAAATTGGCATGAAAGATCTAGGAGAGCTCAAGTACTTCTTGTGTTTAGAAGTGTTGAGATGACCTCAAAGGATAATTGTGTGGCAAATGATATATGCATTGGACTTGTTAAAAGAAACTGGCAACATTAATTGTAAGCCCTTGAAGTCTTCTATGGCAGAGAACCTTAGCTATCTACGACTAGATAACCTGTGGAAGAACCTGGGGAAAAAAAATAATTGGATGGGAAGCTGATACATGACTATCTTTAGACCAGATATTATCTATAGTTTGCAGTTACTAAGTTAATTTTTGCCTAGCCTTACATCCAAGTATTTAAAGGTAGCTCATCATGTGCTCAGATACCTTAAATTATCCCCAATAATAGGTATCTTACGACTAGCAAACTCAATACCTCACGTATAGGCTTTTTATAATTCAAACTGCGCTAGTTGCCCTATGGGCGAAGATCCATTATAGGTTGTGCTATTAAACTTGACAAATCTCTTATTTCTTAGAGAGCTAAGAAACAAGGCCTAGTGTCTAGATCCTCAAATAAAGCTGAGCGTTGATCCATGACAATGACATGCTGTGAGATTACATGGTTGCTACCATTATTGCAAGAGATATTGCCTGTGGACCTATTGTGACACAACCACCTTGCTGTTTATATAGGTAGGAATCCTTTTTTTTTTTTTACGAAGACACTGAACGCATAGAGGTTGATTGCCACTATGTGGGGGACAAACGCAAAGCTAGAATTATCAAGCTTACACATGTTTCCATTTTAGAGAAGCCTGTTGATGTGTTCTCCAAAGCTACTTTTCTGGATTTAATTCACAGATAGCTGCATAAGCTGAGTGTTGTTGATTCTTTCACATATTCAACTTGAGGGGCAGTATTGCGAGATATCTTCTCATCTTTATTATATAGCCTTCACAAGTATTTTCCAATTCTACTTATTATTCTTACCTTTATTTCTAGGTGGCAAATGGCCATGCTAAGCTCATAATTTGCTCTTCTAGCTATCTCCATTGTTACAAGGTAGTTACATGTGATGGCATATTAAGTCAGGGCCTAAATAAAAAGGGGATCTAAAGGCTAAGCATTTAGATAATTTTTAAGTCCCAAATCATTTCACTCCAAAGTTCTATCTCTTCCTCTCCCAAGCTTTCTCGTTGACATTCATGGAACATTACCAGTAAGATAATTTAGCTCATTACATGCACAATATTGTGGTCAAGTAAGTTGGCCATAG
>NCQT01142560.1:2913-13994 GCA_002740465.1 Stenocereus thurberi | reverse complement strand
TTTCCATGAACGTCTAAAATAGAAAATGGGAAGGAGTGAGGTGAAGTGAGATTTTTCTGAAAGGCGTAGGAAGGAGAGAGTCAGAGTAAGATTTTTTAAAATGCGCGAGCATTTTTGGAATGAAGAATGGAAAAGAGTGAGATAGAATGAGATGAAGTAAAAAAGAGGGTAAAAAATCACAATTGACCAGCAAAAACAAAACGACGTTAATAGATACAAATTGAAAATAAGGGTACATGAGGATTAACTACTTAACCTTGTTCTCCAAATTTGATTCCCATACAAGCCATGACAATCATACATATGACTTCAACTGTTTTCATGAACTTCATGAAAGCTAATGACTTTTCACAAAGGCTAATCTATGCTGCTCCCTCTATCTCTTTTTACAATGAGGGTTCCCATGCATGGCCCATGATTATTAAAGTTAATAAGGAGAACATCACAACTCGATCATTGAGGACAGGCTCCTACTACACTATACTTGCATAGACTTTTGTAATGCAAGTCCCAAAAAATAAGGTGTGGCAAATTGGGTCATGGAGTAGTTGCAAAATTTCAAATTGCAACGTCCAATGTAGCTCCCTTTGGGATTCTCATTTGAGCTAATTTCCTGTGTCTTTTGCTAAATGGTTTTCTGTCAAACCTAAATACCTCAACAACAACAATTCTCACTGTAGGTCTTATTTTCGCGGGGTCTGGGGAGATTCAGATTTAGACATGCAGTCTTACTCCTACGCACATTACTCCTCATAGAGAAACCGTTTCCAGTAGACCTAAAATTTTTTTTAATAACTTATTATTTTACAATTAGCAACTCATCGGTTTAACTATAGCTTTACAAAATTTGGCACGGCCTGATTTTTGAGGTACCATAATATGGCTTGGAAAAATTTAGTAGCAATAGAGAGTTTTAAAGCATAAGGTTAGCTATTCCAGTCGTACTAGTATCTCAAATACCAATTAAAGTTGTGATATTAAATAGTGATTTTAATAATGATTCAATGAATACTTTTTTCTGGGATGTGTTTATATATTGTCATCGTTATAACAATATCATTAGATTTGAAATAGTTAATTAGAAGGGGGAGGGGTCTGGAATTTATTTTTATATCGAAAAGAGTGTTCTTTTTTTTTTTATTTACTAAAACAAGAAGAAAGTGTCTTTTTCGATCTTATATGAACTAATTAACAAAGATATGCGTCTTGTTTCCTACGGTAATAGCAGTAGACAAAAATATTAGTCATTCGATGCACCTAAATAAAATAAAAAATAATAAATGCCTTGTTACAAGGCACTTCTTAAGCATCTTATCTTGACTCAAAAATTATATTGTAATGTTTCAAATTGAAAATAGAAAATACGATTAAAAACTAAAAATTTGTTACAATTTATAAATTTTGTAAAATAATATTTTTGTCCACATTTTCCATATTTATAAAATTACGCATATCATATATCTCGTAGATAGGATTGCTCCGATTAGGGCATCATTTTGTATCCATTGACATAACTGACGAATATATAAGCTTGTCAATAGATAATCAATTACAATTTAAAAAAAAAAAAAAATTGGTATCTTAAATCATAAAACACATTTTAACTTAAATTGAGACAAAGCATTTAAAAATATCTTGTACTAAGACACATATTATATGTCCCAAGGGGGGGAAAAAAAAAGAAGCCTCATTTGAGATGATCAACATATTGGGAAATCATCATGGTAGCTCGATGCAACTAGCCCAATAAGCTAGAAGAAGGGTCTGCCCAATAGCACAAGCTTCAGTTGGACCAGGACTCCTATCAGTCCACGATGACACACACACACACAATATATATATATATAAAACAAAATTTCTCAAAGCTAACATATGACATGTGTCAAATTCTTAGAGCTTATACTACATAAAGATAAGAGAAAAAACTGTACTTATCTAGCCAGTTAGTTTCCATATTTCCTTTGCGATAGAATGGATATGATGTATTTGAATAAGCGAAGTATGCTAAAGAAAAAACTTAGTATCTTGGACAAGATTATTTACTGATCTTACTTAAGTTTGCTTAGAGTACGCAAAAGTTTAAGCATCAAAGATCCATTCCCTCGTGCAAACCAACCATCTATGAGTGTTTTAGTTTCAGTTCTCCACTACGAGAGCTCCCTTGAAAGACACACTTCACTCTGTTTCAATAGCCAAACGATGTTAAAATGAAAATGATTCTTCCATTCAATTTACTTTGCTATACTAAAAAAAATTATAGTTTGACATTGAAAATTGAAAATTTAGGAATGGAACATAATTGCAAGCTAAGTTTCAGGTAGAAAAAAATGCAACACCATTTAAATCTGACCAATCTTTATTTGTAGAATAGTGTTATCAAAACTCTTCAATGTGCTTATCATCTTCAATGATATCACCCTTACACAAAGGATTAATTAGATTTAAAATATTAGCATTTTATTTAATTGAATAGAAACCGCTTATTTGTACCTGTGAAATTGTAATGGATATGCTAGGGCTGTAAAAGTCTGACCTGACACGATAATCCGATCCAAATTTATTGAAAGAAACACGAACACGAACCCGACCCGAACCGAACCGATTTCGATTCGAAGTCGACAAGATTGGACCGTTTAGTGTAAAAACTTGTTATTTTTCAGTTTTGAGAAAATCTAAGCTATTTTTAAGACCGACACGAAATTAAATCGTTTATTAAATAGGTCGACCCGATCCGTCCTGTTTTACACCTCTAGATATCTATGCTTTAAATGCGTATGATCAAGTTTAGGTCCGGCAAAAAATTTTGTAGCTGTTGAAAACATGCAAAACTCATCCCAACGGGAATAGATATGGGTATTAAAAATGAGGGAAAAAATAAATATAGGATGTGTATTGCTAAAATAGGTATAAATATGCATATGAGTGTAGGTTGTGTAGCTCCCACCCGCCTCATATCAATTTTATCAATATCCGCCACGTACCCGCCCATATCTTTCAATATAAAACTTGTACCGGTTTATTTAAAGTTTTAGTTGTATTATATTTAAGACTCTAGTAGGACATTTTGTTAGAAACTATAACTATCGAGTGTTCATTTTTTGCTTGAATTTAGAACTATTAGTTGTGTTTGACGGATATGATATTTTGTTGGAAGTTTGATGTTCATGAGATATATTAGCTATTTGATGCTGAATATGGATATAAGGTGAGTTTAATTCATTTTATTTTATATGTATGCGAATAAAACCCACATAACTGCCATACACAGCGTCTATGAGTGTGAGTATAGTTTTGCAATTCCGATGGATATGGATATGCGTATTAATTTTGAAAATGAATATAGGTGAGGGTATAGCTAAATCCGCCTTGTACTCGCCCCCATTGCCACCCCTCATCAAGTTGATATATACTTGCACACACAGAACAATTTATTTGTATTTTTATAACCTAGCTAGGCCTACTATCTTCTGATCCTAGGCCATTATTTCTCAATAGACATTTTTCCCTTCTTGAATTAGTTTCAACCTTACAAGTACCCTTTCTTTCTGAAATAGATTGTCAATATTCATAAACATATAATGTAATTTATGAAGAATAATACTACATATTTGCATCAACTTTTCCAATTTAAAGATTAGGAATATTTTAATAATTGTTTTACATAAATATAAATAATCTAAAAATAAATAATTGTTATTCTCATTTCTCAATCAAGCGCATGGAAAAAGTGCCTCCCTCAATATTCTATGTTTTTTCTTGAGGTGATTTAATTTGTCCCTAATCAACCCCACAGCTCCCTCTCTCTCCTCCACCACCTTACTTTTACTTTTCCGTGATCATCCATTCCTCCAATTGTCCAACGCGCAACCTCTGCTTACCACTTCCCGCTTTCCTTCTCATTATACCCCACTCCCACACCCCTAAAGCAAATATATTCTCATAAATCACATCAGTATTATATATTAAAAATTATATATATTATAAACATATATGAAAAAAATATATACATAACAAACATAAGTACACATTCTTAGGTGTACGATATACATTACCCCCTCACCTTTGCCAACTCGAACGTTTTACACTCTCTGACGATCTCACCCTAAGCCATTCTGTACGAACATTCACAATAAGCCCCATATTTAATCCCACTCAGATGTAAATTTACCTAAATTATCTTTTTTATTGTGGTCTCCGATATTTGAGATGATAAATTCAATTTGTGAGTTGAAATATGAGCAAATTCAAAATAATAGGAGCTTTCATGTATGTGAAAAAATACGATAAGTTACCATTTATCTTATAATCCTATCCATTTATAGTATGCCATGCAAATTATTATGGGATTTACATATGCCAAAAATTATTCTTCTCATTGTGAAATTTTGGTGCTTTTTTAGTACCAAATAGAAGTTGATTTTTTAGATGGTTAACAAATAGAAATAAAGTAGGATGGAGATTATTAATTTATTATACGTGCTCTAAAAACCAAAGGTCATGTCCGTCATTTCAAAGTGACGGAACTTTGCCGTCAGTTCGTTGTGGCTTTCGCTTTCCGACTGTCCCTCTCTCTCCTCTCACCCCGTGAAGTGATAAACCCTGATTAAACTTTAACTCTGTGCTGTCGTTCGCGAATTCTCTCTCTCTCTCTCTCTCTCACATCGATGCTGGATTCTGCCACGACGATCATCGGTAAATTTTGATCGGAAGTTTCTTCCCTGGGGATTGAATTCCGGCGACAATGGCGACGGCGACAATGGCGACGGCCGCCGGAGCTGTGCTTGTGCTGTACTTCCTTCTGAGTCGCCGGATTTCGTCGAAGGACGACGACCATGGCGGTGATAGGAGCAGAAACAATGGCGGAGATTCGAAGTCGAGTAGATCGATGAGGCGGAAGATCTCCCGGAGGCCGGCGCAAGCTCCGGCGACGTGGTTGGAGACAATCAGTACCTTGTCGGAGACGCTTAGGTTTACATACTCTGAAACATTGGGGAAGTGGCCTATCGGTGACTTGGCGTTTGGTATCAACTATCTTATGCGACGCCAGGTTTGTGCTCTTTCTGTTGGATTTATCGCCTTTTTCTAGGGTTTCGTTTGTTTGATTTATTTGATTTTTACTCGATAGCTATGATTCGGTGAATGAATTTCTGCTGGGAAGTAGGTAGTCTCTGTCGTTGGTTTTGTTCATCGTTTTGCTTCTGTTGATGATCACTGTTGGATTGTGGAAATGCGTGGTAAAACTCTAGCTTTGGTGAATCTTTAGGAGTTTGTGTTAGGTGAATTATGTATTTATAGTAGTACGGGTGGTGAATTTTGTATGTAGTACCAATTGCTGTAGCTTATAGGATAGAACTCCATACTGGACATGTTCTGGTATTGAATAATGCCATCATATTAGAGTTTAAACCTATTTCTGGGTTTTCAACTATCAGCTCAAGCTTTTGGTTGAATTGGTTCTTGAACATGGTATCAGAACCGTTGCTCAATCTTAATTTATCACTGTCTCCATTTGATTAAAATTGTGTGCATGTGTTGTGTCTTGAAAGTGGGTGTTGTCTCACATTGATAAAAATAAAGGATTTGAGCTTGTATATAAGCTTGTGACGTACTCTACATATTGCCAATTGGTTTTGAGTTGGAACCTCATTGGAGCTTATATGCATGACTCTTTATTGAATGCCCAATTCATATAAAATTTAACACACCCTGTGCGGGCTCTGCCAAAGGTGGAATCGAATAGGTCAGACGTATGCAATTTTAGCCTTGAGGCCCTTGACAGGACAAAGATTTTGTTTTTCCATACCCTTACAGTGAAGTTCAGATATTGAAGAATAGTAATAGGAGTATATTAAGATGTTTTCATCCGGAATTCAGTTATCCTGTGGTATGGCATAACTGAAGTATGGCATAAAATTTGCACAATTTAAGTCATGTTAACTGCTACTAACTAAGCATCATGCACTCACTGTTATCATGAAACCTGGTGATCATGTGGGGTAGGAGGATCTTTGTGATATTCTGAAAGTAAGCTTTGTAGGCATCTGGGTGATGAATCATGCAAAAATGACAACCACTGATGGAAAAAGGCGGGTTGTATAATTTCTTCTGGTTACAACTTTCAATGTGTATTTACGCATCTGAACATTGTCTGTGCAATGCACACGAGAATTTGGTGGCTTGGTCAAACACATCGCATGCTATATGCTGCAACAGACATCAGTTGCGGTCTGGAATCATGTTTCATAACAAGTTACTGTCCCACTGTTTTAGTTCTACTTCTTCTTGACGAACCTGCAACGCTGGCATGTAACCAAACGGTCCAATTTCTTGTGCTGTTTTCTCTGTTGATGTTTTTGGGCAGGGCATTGGAACATATTCTGATGACAACTGATGTTTAATTGTGGCTAGATCTATTGAACTGTGAAATCCTTGATGGACTGTCTGATTCTTGGCTGTGGAAGCTACAATTGATTAAACTGTGGGGGTTTACATTGTCAAGTTGGAGTGTCAAAATTAGATAAATGTAATGGGAGCGTCTGGTGGCAATAGTTTATTAAATATGATCCTGTTAAGCATCTTTTTGGGACCTCTATTTGTGCAGCATAAATAGTCTTTTTTAGACAGGTTATTCAGTTTTCATAATTGACCAAAGAAAAATAGCTTGTGAGCTGTCCTCTACTACTTAGCAGACCAGCACTCTACATTTCTAAAAAAATTTAGGATCCAATGAATGGAGTTCGCTTGCTATTTAAGGGTAAGATTGCTTAATTTTGATCCCACCACACCAAATGGAATCCAAGCTAGTGACTTGGATTTGGATTTAGCTGTCCTCTTTGTTTCTTAGGTAAGTAGCTGGTGAACCCTGTTGACATGAGTCGTCAGATTAGCAAAAGAAATTCATTTTAATTCCTCACTTTTTCCCAGTGGAGCATCTGGTGCAATCTTGTTTAGGCAAGTAATAGTCTTTGGCAAGCAGGTTATCTTTGAGACAGTGTGTGAGCATATAATCAGTTCCTAATCTTTCTTATAGATACGAGGAATTCCTTTAGAGTTAAGATTGTTTATGCTCAAACAGAGTTTGTATCTAAGACAAAAATCAGCTGATATTGGCTTTGGATCGCTTAACAGTGATGGCGAGATGATATGTGTTGATAGTCATTATGTTCTTTTCTTACGAGAGCTGGATATATCTATAGTTTTTATGCTTCATTTCACTGTTCTTTGTATTTCCAGTTGTTAGACTTGCTGTTTTAGATGTGCTAATTTGCATTTGCTTGAGGAAGTTTCTTCCCCCATCTTATTGTTACCAAACCAATACCCATACCCAGGTTTGCCAGCTGGGTTAGGTATGGATGCAGTCTGATCTATGTGGCCATACCTCAGAATCTCAGAGAGGCTGTTGAGTACATACTACTCTGTGGCCCCCCCCAAAAAAAAAGAGAAAAAAAGAGAGAAGTTAGTTTAGTGAAGCATAAACTCTACTCCGTTTCGATCTAAAGCTTGGGGCACAAAAAGGGCCAATGGGGCTTTTTAGTTACCTGGAAAGTGGGCAATATTGTGTTATTGTTCTAGCTTGTGCAATTTTTCATCGGTTGTCTTTTTGATCCATGAGAATCAGTTGAATTTGGAACACCCCTAATTGCTATCAGCAAATCAACAGGTAAAAAAGTTATAGCCAACTTTTGAAGTGTTCTTGTGTTCGAACTACTCAAATTGACTGATGCTTTTGGTTTGAACTTCTTCGTTCCTAGAAAAATTTCTACCTATGCGCATTCCTAACCTTCAAATGCTGTACAATTTACCAGAAAATATCTGATATTTAACCATTTAGGTAAAAAACTATGAGAATTTATATTTCATGGTAGCAGACTCACCCCCAGTGTCTCACCCCCAGTGTATTTTTTAGAAGTATCTCTAGAAAAATTTCTACCTGTGGGCATTCGTAACCTTCAAATGCTGTACAATTTACCAAAGACTATTTCATACTTAACCATGTAGCTGAAAAACTATGAGAATTTGTATTTCATGGTAGCAGACTTACCCCCAGTGTATTTTATTAGAAGTATCTCTGGAATTCTTTCTTTTAGCATCTGAACTGCAGCTGAAGGTAATTATTCTGCAGGGAGATTTACAAGTGGCTAGTGTATATGCTGGGAGTGATTGCGTGCAGCTTAGAGGTCCAGCAATTGTAGCTGAGCTAAAATATTATCTGAGACTCTTGACTCTTTGCATGTTCTTCTCCAAGAAGCCATTTCCTGTTTTTTTGGAGTCTGCTGGGTACTCAGAAGCAGATGTTCTTCTCCAGAAGCCCAAGGCCGGGGTATGCAAATACCTCCTTCCCGCTGTTCTGGTATTGTGTGAAGAATATTAGGCATATTGTTGGAATTGTCAATTATATACCTGATATTTGTCTTGGAAAAAATCTGACTTATGCATTAGAGATAATGTGCTTTACTTTCATCATGGATCGGTGCCACCCATTCGATGGGGCGGTACTGCTCCTCAGTACTCCAGTTAGTGTAATACCAAGGATAATTGATGGCCATGGGTATTAGATGAGTGGGAACATAAAAATATTTTTATGTCCTTCATGGTGGTGTTCATTTAGCCTACTTGGAGCTGGAAGCAGCTAACTGTTTGTCCCTTTTTTTTTTGGGAATCTATTTATTGAAGTTTGTGCTTGGGGGGATAAACAATTGCAGCTTCTGAAGCCTGCCTTCACTATTTTAAGCGACCATGGCGCCGAATGTTTCCTTTTATTGATACGGGGTACCCACAGCATCAAAGATACTCTAACAGCAGCAACGGGTGCAGTCGTTCCTTTTCATCACTCTGTGCTACATGATGGTGGAATAAGTAACTTAATTCTAGGTTATGCACATTGTGGGATGGTAGCTGCAGCTCGTTGGATAGCAAAGCTTAGCACTCCTTGCCTCCTCAAGGCTTTGAGCGATTATCCGGACTACAGTATCAAGGTAATGTATATGAGGACTCCTTCACGTTGCTTGTGTATACTGTGTAATTATTATCCAGTTCATTGTAAAGTTCAATTTGATCCTTAAATTAGTTGCAGTCCATGCATTTATAGACTTCTTGTTCCGTTTACAATAATTTTTACTCAATCAGATGTTTTTGCTATAGACAAAATTTCTGTGGGGTCCCCTTTTGGTGAGCGACTAATATTACCTGCAATTAAAGAATTACTTAAATTTACATGGCATAATGAACTTAGCTAGTGCAGGTGATTATGTCAACCGTGCTGGCTGCCTGACAAAATTGTGCCAATTCTTGGGAATTGGGATGTTGTCACCTATAGGTTCCTCTCTGCATGCTTGATGAAGCACAACCCAATTAATCAAAGCGGAAGAGTGATAGCAACATGAGCTTCTTGTGTGAATTTTCATTTGTTGAATTCGAGGCTGGGAGAAGGGTGTCATATCTTTTTGCTGGATTTACCATCACCCAATGATGCAGGAGTACATGTTAAAGGAACAAAATACAATGAGCCACATTTTCATGGGTTCTCCATGAATAGGGCCTCTTAGAAGTTAATTGTCTGTTAGCTGAAGAAGAATTGATTGAATAGGTGCTGCCTTAAGAAAGTAGATCTTTGCTAAAAGCCCTTAAATGAATCACTTGTCCATAGCTGACTGTCTCTCATGCGTTCATGTGCTGGCTGGAATAGCTTATCACATGTATTTGTTTTTCAGATTGTTGGTCATTCACTTGGTGGTGGAACTGCTGCTTTGTTGACATATATACTTCACGAACAGAAAGAGTTTTCCTCAAGTACTTGTGTAACATTTGCCCCTGGTAAATACTTCAAATGTTCTCTTGTGTTGCACCTCATGTATTGGCGATTTTTAACTTCTGTGCTTGTCTGATTATGAATGTCATTTAATAAAGTCAATACCTCATTTGGCGTCCAAGTTATATTTGCGGAAAAAAAACTGTCCTAATGTGAAATCCTATTGCTAATATTCAAATTTGACACATGTGAACTGTGGTACAAAGAAATACAACTAGGAATGTAGTCCATGCACTGAAAAATTGCAAGCACATGTCAGGGTTGACAGTTAAAATTTCAGTACCTTTTCTCTTGCTCTCCTTAGTCAACTCAGTTGTCATTTCCTCTTGTGCCTTTATCTGCTCACCACCTTTCTAAATGACTCGTATGATGTTCTGATCGCCATCCCCCCTCTTCCCTGCTACCTATTTTATGCAACAAAAAGGGCCGCCGGAGAGGGGGGGGTGGGGGATGAAAAGAAAAGAAATAGGAAAACCATCTTCTCATTCACTCTCTGCGTCAGCTTACGTCCTAGATACTTGCTTTCCTTTTCACCTTAGCCATAACACCTAATTTTCTTCTTGAAAATAAAAGAATGGAAAGAACATGCTGATTTCTTATAATTGAATAGATATGTGAATTGCTTTCCATGGATTACTGAATCAAATTATGAAAGAATGTCTTCTTCACTTGATACAGTGAAAGCACAGTCCCTTTCTGGGGGCACAGGATGCACATCTCTTAACTTGTACTAGCTACTGATGGTAGCGATCCTCTTGCAGCTAGGGACTGAACTTCTATTGTGACATGAATAAAAGAATAGTAGTTTCTGGTTCTGCGTCTTGCATGACATTCACTTTTTGAGGTATATTCGTAATGCTGGACAGGGCCATGGTTGATGTGATACTTGGCTTGCTTTTCAGCTCATTTTCTATGCTAAACCTCCCCCCTCCCTCCCTGCGGAGGGTATGTGATGAAATGTTAACGACTCACAATGTCTAGTTCCTAGGATGTAGCCTGGCTCTTTGCTTGCAAACCTAAGGCTGCCTGTACTTTGATCTCACCAGACCTTGCGTCGGCAGGGTTCGCATTTCGTTGTTGTGGTGGCAGTCTTGTTTCTATTAACTTGGTCATTGCTGCAAAGTTAATGTGGTTGCTTGACTCTGAATTCTACAGCTGCTTGTATGACATGGGAATTGGCGGAATCAGGGAAGCATTTTGTTACTACAGTCATAAACGGGTCGGATTTGGTGCCTACCTTTTCAACTGCATCTATTGATGATCTTCGTTCTGA
>NCQT01142459.1:3865-14853 GCA_002740465.1 Stenocereus thurberi | reverse complement strand
TAAGCATACTTGTTATGAAAAAGTCTCGGGTTAGGTGATCTCTTGGAAAGTTTCTAGATAGCTTGTAAGCTAGGACGAATCACATCGTAAAGACTTGTGGTGATTTATGAGGACAATCGATAATCTGAAATTGTCTTTTAGAAAAGCTTGTGGTGATTTTGCATACGAGAACTTCATGTGTCTAATTTGATAATAAAACTCTTTACATTACTACTTACTAGCCTTGTCCATGTCAAACTTTCTGTTGAGATTCCTCTCTCTGTATTGCGGACGGCAATTTACTGAGCTGATTCCTAAATTGTACATGTTATTTTAGTTGTGTAATTCAGTGTTGATTCCATTTCTAAAAAGTTGAATGGAGGCTTGCCCACATTTTAATCAGATATATTCAATGCCCCATAATCCAGATTATACAGCGTTGGGGAGGTATAGATATATTGAAATATTTTTCGAAAATATCTTCGTTTGATCCCAAAAATTAAAAAATAACATTCATCTATTACCTCAGAATGAAAAATATATTAAAAATCTCAAATGGTACACATTTGGCTTTAAAGTTTAAAGATTTGTCCAAATAACTCATTGGACCACTTATACAGTGAAGAGGAAATGTTGACCCTCCATTCTTGAAGAATACGGAAATGATTAGTTAACTCAATTTTTTACACTTGTATGATATGATGATGAATCCGAGTGGTTAAAAAGTTGATATTTCATCCTTAAAAAACAAGAAAAGAGTGACTCAATTTTTCACAGGTGTACCATAACTAAACGAATGAATAAAAAATTTGCTAAATTTAGTTAAATCTCACATTCTCAGAAGTTTTTTTAATAAAAACCTCCTTTTCAGTGAGAACTTGCAGTAATTATTTATATCTAATTTATCTGTTCATATTGTATAATATCACTTGATTTTTAGGTGAAGAAGTTAACTTTTTGTGCATTTTATAAAATTCCTATTTCATTATAAATATTTTCCCTTTAATTTATTTTTGGTACATATATTTTTTTCTTCGAATTTGGACAGTTGCCAGTGCCTGTAACCGCTTGAGTCAGGCTCCACCGCCGCGTACCTTCGAATTTAACCTGTGTATGATCTGGTGTTTGCATAAACAAGCTAAAATATTTAAGATTTTGGGATTTAATGACATTGCAATATATTTATCACATGCAAATGGCCCTATTAAGTAAAGCGAAGGAAAATATGTTCAACTTGAGATAATTAAGCTATAAGGCCATCAAATCACTACGTCAAATTTTTTTTTTTTTTTGACTTACTAATGATATATATCAAATAAATACGTTCAAAGTACAGGTTAATAGGACCTATTTCTTGAGTCAGGACTATTGACATTCAACATTTACAGAGTTGAGATTATTAATCCCCAAAAATCTCATAATAAAATTGCAGAAAATAAGTATCTGTTTCACACAATAGATACATCGTACTTGAAAGTAAAATCATCATAATAAATCATACAAAATTCCACCATTTGCTTATTCCGCAATCAAAACAAGTAAATGTGAACAATAAAGTTAAATTTTCCTCGTCAAAAAAAATACCAAAGTGTACTTATCCCTTTAGTCAATCCTAGCTTTGATCATAAAACCCGCATAGAGAGAATTTTCACAATAATTGAGAAACAAAACTTTTTGATAGGAAACCCCAAACTCTTGCAGGAATTGGAGGAGCTTTTAAAAGATATAACTCTCTCTCTCCCCCCTGAAAAACTTGTCAAATTTTAAAAAATTACAAGGTTAAGGAAACATCATTTAGGTCTTATTCGGTAAAATTAGTTGTTTAGATAGCGGGTAGCGGTTCAAGTAGAGGATAGCTGTTTAGATAGCGGATAGCGTTTCTAATTTAGCTGTTAGTGGATAACCGTTTAGATGAGTGGTTTAAACTAATGTGTTCGGTAAATTTAGCTGTTAGAATAGCTGATTAATGTAAATTGACATAAAAGGATACAAATAATTTTCAAAGATAAAATTTTTAAAGGATATTTTTTGACTAAAACAATATGAAACGCTACTTTTAAATGTCAAATATTGATACTATTAACTTTTTAAAAATGCTGCTTAAAATACTAAATACTACTTGAAATGCTAGTCAAAATACTAGTTTACCGAATACTAAACATTAACTAATTAGTGCATTGACTTGGTCAAAACATTAAATGCTATCAAAAATATTGTTGTCGAATACGTTATAATATATATGTTTCAAATGGAAAGTTTTTTCTTTAAACAATAAACAAACCTTGACAACGTTTGTAGGACATTCAAAAAGAAGATTTTTTGATGACTTTATGGAAGAAAGTAATAATATACTGTCAGATAGTGGGTATAATTAGGAAGAAAAAGTGAAAAAGATTTCCTAACAGTTAGGAACCTCGTAGCAATCCCAACGAATTAGAAAATAAGCGAAAGTTTGAGAAAAATCGCAAATTTGATGAGGAAGATGGAGAGGAGGGTAGCTTTCGGTCGTTGATTAATTGATTGTTTTGGTATATGAAGGTAAAGTTCTGCAAAATTAGCTGTTTACGTAGTTGATAACAGTTCAGTTAGCGGATAATTGTTTAAATAGTTGACGGCATTTCTAATGTAACTATTAGTCAATAGTTGTTTAGATGAGCGGTTGAAATAAATGTGTTTGATAAATCTTGCTGTTGGGTTAGCTGATTAATAAATTGACATAAAGGAATATAAATAATTTTCAAATATAAAATTTCCAAAGAAAAATTTTTGGCCAAAAAATATAAAACGTTACTTGTGAATGCCAAAAGTTAATGCTGTTAGCTTTTCAAAAACATTGCTTAAAACGTTGAATGCTACTTGAAATGCTAATAAAGACATTAGGTTACCAAACACTAAAAATTAACTGATTAGTGTATTAATTTGATGAATAAATTAAACGTTACTCCAAAAGTTATTGTCGAACACGACTGAACTATAAAATGAAATGATCAAATAATTACAAAAGGAAGGCAATACAATCGCTTTATGTACTAGACATAATAGACCCGAATCTCTAAGTTGACATGGCATGATGCATGAAAAGTACTATAAAAAAAATAGAAGGTCCCAAGGATAAAATTTAAATAAACAAATCATAATGAATTGATGTGCTTTTGATAAAATTTTATCAATATAAATATAATTTCTCATATTATTTGCTTCCCTTAATATGAGACTAATTAATAATTTCCTCGAATTCTCCATTGACTATGGGAGACATTAGTTAGTTGAATAAAGATATTAAGTTTTTAGTTTGAAGATAAAAACTACTTTCGTAGATTTTGAGGTGGATTTTTTATCCTAATTTTATCACTTAAGTTACCCGCTTAATGAATGTATTAATATTAACATATTGATCTGTAATATTAATGACAAACCCTTCACATTTTTATTTTGAGATATTCTATAATAATAATTTGTAAATTGTTCGAGAAACAACACTTAAATCAATCAACTTCTAGCCTATGATCTTTTCTTCAAGTAAATATTTCTTTTTGTAAGTCCGTACATGATGCAGTTAAATCCATTTCATCACTTTTGTTGAACTTTTGACAATGTCGAATTCAAAGATACTATTAAGAAGATCATGACATCCTAACCTCAATGAGCCTTGATTTGAAATGGACATCACAGTACACATATCAATATCAATATAATAAATAAAATAAATAAATGTGAATTATTTGTCTCTTTTTGAAATTGGGTAGACAAAAACAACCCCGTTTAGGTGGATTCATGGCTATTCGACCCTTCATTGGAAGACCCAACCCAATTGATTTTTTTCCCCTCTAGGATTCCTTTTAATCTGTCCATGAAACATTTCCTTTTTCTATTCAACAGAAAAAGACAAAAGAAAAATCACAATCAATCACCCCACCAACCCAACCCTTTGTAGATGGTTTGTGCATAGTTAATGATGCAATGATATAAACCCTTTGGGTTAATATTGTTAAAATTTTCTATATAAATTAGGTCACAAATAAAGAGTGATACATATAATTAAGTTCAAATAAGGTTTCAACTCAAAACTAATTGACAATCAATGGAGTATTTATAAGCTTATATACATGCTCAAACTCTTTAATTTAGTCAGTGTGGCATAACATCCACTTTTATATTCTAACACATCCCATCAGATGTGAACTACCAGCAAGATCCAACACGTACACACAATTTTAATCAAATAGGGCTGGTAGCAAATCAAGCTCAAGCAACCCGCGCTGACACTATGCTAAAGATACATCTCAACCAAGAGTTTAAGTTGACAGTTGAAGGTTCAAAAATAGGCTTATACTCTAACACAAATACTATAAAATAATGTGTTTGGTATCGGTTTAGGGAATCTTTTGACGAGATACTTAGATTTGAAGGGTACTATTAAAACCATATTATATGCATTTATGGAACACGTTGAGGGTTGATTTTTTGCCATGGTTCAGGTACATTTTTGTCTTCCTTTAAGAAAATTAGCGGATGCTTAACAGTTTGTAACCACTCATATCTTATAGCATTATTCATGATTTTGCACATCTACATCAATATTCTACTTCAAGATGAGTCATCAATTGTCACATCGATGATGTGAGACCCTCGTGTGCAATAAATCGTAAGCATAACTTCCCTACAATAGAAGGCATTGTTGAACCTCTTGCTAAAGAGTTTTGGATTAAGAAAATAGATTGATCAAGAGTACGTATTGAATTTCTCTTATTCTTTTTGAGTTTACATACCTATGCTACACCTCTATTTATACAGGCCTAAACTCACGGCTGCCTTGCCGCCTAAGCATCCATAAGATATCAACAAATATATTTTACAAGATATTGCATAGAGTTTGTTTCCTAAACAAAGTATATAAAGATATATACTACATTTGTTTCCTAATACTCCCCCTCAAGTTAGAGCATGGGGATCAACAATGCCCAACTTGCCTTTCAGAAACTGGAACTGCTGCTTTCCGAGAGGTTTAGTAAGAATATTAGCTACTTGATATTTTGAGGGAACATAATCCGTTGCAAGGTCCCCAGAGATGATACGTTTCCGAACAAAGTGGCAATCGATTTCAATGTACTTTGTTCGTTCATGAAATACTGGATTCTTTGCAATATGTAATGCAGCTTGATTGTCACAATAGAGCTTCATAGGCTTGTCAAGAAATACCCAGAGTGATGCAAGGAATGATTTGATCCAGATCAATTCACTAGTTGCATTTGCCATAGCTCGACACTCTGCTTCTGCGGAGGATCTAGAAACAGTGCTCTATTTCTTTATTTTCCAAGAGACCGGCGATCCGCTAATAGTTACATAGTAACCACTAAGAGAACGTCGGGTGAGCGGATAAGCTTCCCAATCTGCGTCACAGTAAGCATAAACTCGGAGATCAGAATTGCTTCTAAGTAACAAACCCTGTCATGGGGCCTCTTTGAGGTACCTTAAAACCCGTTTGGCGGCCTCCATGTGTTGCTCCTTTGGTTCATACATAACTTGAGACAACACATGCACTACATAGCATAACTCAGGTCGAGTGATTGTGAGGTAGATGAGTCTCCCAATAAGCCACTTGTAACGAGTTGCATCGTCCAAGTTTGGTCCGTTGGCAAGAGCAAGCTTATGATTGGTTTCCATGGGAAATTCTGCAAGTTTAGAGCCAAGAAGTCCACATTCTTCAATAATCTCAAGAGCATATTTCTGTTGACATAAAAATAGTCCTTGTGATCCTCTAGCCATTTCAATGCCCAAAAAATATTTTAATGGACCTAAATCCTTAATCTGGAAACAGTTGTTCAAGTATTGCTTGAACTTGTTGCAAACTTCAGAATTGTTGCCAGTGAGTACCAAGTCACCAACATATATTAGCAATGCCATATAAGTATCTCCTTTCCTGTAGGTAAATAAGGAGTAATCTGCATGAGATTGAACAAAGCCATAATGCAACAATGTTGAGGATAGCTTGGCAAACCATTGCCGTGGTGCCTGCTTCAATCCATAAAGGGATTTTTAAAGTTTGCACACTTTGTCAGGTCCGGTGGGGCGAAAGCCAGGAGGTAACTTCATATAGACATCTTCATGCAGGTCCCCATGGAGGAAGGCATTATTGACATCTAGCTGATGCAACTCCCATCCACGAGCAACAACTACTGATAAGAAACATCGCACGCTAGCCATCTTTGCTACTGGTGCAAATGTTTCATTAAAGTCAAAACCTTCTATCTGTTGATCTCCTCTAATGACAAGTCCTGCCTTATATCATTCAATAGATCCGTCCGAGTTATACTTAACTCGGTATACCCATTTGCAGTGAATGGGTTTCTTACCTGGTGGTAAGTCCATAAGTGTCCAAGTTTTGTTTTCTTCAAGTGCCTTGACTTCTTTTGCCATTGCTTCTCTCCAATTTTCATCTTGAACAGCCTCATGAAAATACCTAGGCTCCACAATTTTGATAATAGCAGCAAGATATTGTTGATACGCACTAGAAAAATTTTCACAAGTGACAAAGTTAACTATAGGATAAGGATTACCTGATGACACTTTTTGTAGTGGGCTTGATGAAGTGGGGTCTTTTGTTCTAGCTGAGTAACATAGGTAGTCTTGCAAATGACTCGGTGTTTGTCATTCTCGCTTACCACGGGCCATAGTCTCAGTTGTGGCCTCCTGACTGATACTCCCCCTATCCACTAAGGTCTCGGTGATGGAAGAAAGCCCGCTGCTATTGGGCCCAGACTGGAGCAATTCAGTTGATGGCATATTGCTTCGTGGGCTCCCTGCGCAATGCTTAGATGGCCTATTGTCCTCCACAACAGGCTTGGCTCTTGCCTAGACTCGGTCACCATTGGGTTCAACCAAGGACTGGGCTTGATTTTCGGTTCTAGACTTCATTTCATGCCTGGTTTTGGAGTGGGCTTGGTGACTATCAGATTCTTCATAACTTTGGACCCTTGCGCCTGGCCCATCTGACCCTTGCGACTATCAGATGGCCCATTGTCCTCCACTTTTTGCACATGATCTTTACATGACTTATTTCAAACAGTATAAGGGAATATATCCTCATAGAATATTACATCTCTACTCATAAATAATTCCTCAGAATCCAAATCATAAACGTTCCAACCTTTCTTCCCAAAAGGATATCCCACAAAAATGCACTTTTGACTTTGGGATGCAAATTTATCCTTTTGTCTTTGGTATTTATGAGCATAACACAGACAACTAAGAACTTTTATATGATCATACGTGGGTAGTGTATTAAATAGAACCTCATAACGTGTCTTTCCATCCAAGATAGAGGTAGGCGTCCTATTTATTAGGTATGCTACAGCTAAAGCACACTCCCCCCAGAATTCCAACGGTAGATTTGCTTGGAAACGAAGTGCTCTTGCCACATTTAAGATGTGACGGTGTTTCCTTTCAACTCTACCGTTTTGTTGGGGTGTATCAACACAACTTGTTTCATGCATTATACCATTATCCTGATAAAATTTCTTCATGGGAGTTGAGGTGAGCTCTTTTCCATTGTCACTTCTTATGACTTTGACATTCATGTTAAGCTGAGTTTTCACCATCACATAAAAATTCATAACTAATTTAGAAGCTTCACCTTTATCTTTCATCAAGTAAACCCAAGTCCCTCTACTAGCATCATCAACGATAGTCAAAAAATAATGTGCTCTACATAATGACTTATCTCTATATGCATCCCAAATATCACAATGAAGTAAATCAAAACAACTTGTAGCTTTATTTTCACTTAAAGGAAAAGGCTTCCGCATTTGCTTTGCTCTAAAACACACATCACAAGGTTTATCTCTACCTTTATTCTCAAAATTTCCAACTTTGCTAGAAAATAATGACATGACTCTCTTTGACGGATGTCCTCATCTTTGATGCCATACGTCATAAGTCTCCACTTGGTTTGCCTTAGCTTCTTCTAGTAATGATTCTTGGAACAAATAGACCCCTCTTTGTTGTTCACCCACTCCAATCGGCGTTATCAAAGAAAGGTCCTGTATCACACATAGTTTTGGAGTAAATGTCACTATGCATACCAAGTCATTGATAAGCTGCACAATTGATATTAAGTTGCAGGTTAAACCAGGAACAAAAAGCACATCATGAAGAGTTATGTTAGAATTTAATTTCACCATTCCTTGTTTTCTAGCAACACTACTTTGTCCATTGGGCATCTTTACCAAAATTGGATGAATGTCATGGAGTTTTGTCAATTTTTTGAGATCACCTGCCATGTGACAAGTTGCCCCACTATCAAGCAACTAACCACTATTACATGATAACCTGTCACAGCTTGGTTTTGGTGTATCAATGAGGCTAAGTAAGCGCTGAACCTGTTCAGCACTTAATCCAGGTACCATGGGCGGACTCATAGCTTTTTTGGTCTCACCAGCAGAATGACTTTCGGCTGCTGTGTGGGGTGCATATGCAGGCCCCTGTCTGCATCCTTGGCCTGCGTTTCCTCGTCCTCCTTGCATTGCTTGGCCTCTCCCACGGCCACGAGCTCCTCTTCGCGGTACCCACCCACCTGGGTATCCAATAATCTCGAAATAATTATGCTCTTCATTTCCTGTTTTGCCGCAATGTTTATAGGTGGGACGCTGCAAGGTTGGTACGGTTCTGGGCACACTTACAGCAAACGCTGCTTTGGTCTCAACGTTACTGTCTCGCTGCACCATGACCTTTTGATGGTTCTCTTCCTGCATCACTACATTAAAGATTTTATCAAGTGGAGGCAATGAGTTTTGAGCAAGCAATTGACTTCGTACAGATGAGAATTCATTATCATTCAGTCCCATAAGGAACTATTGTGCCTTATCTTCTTCATACAGCCACATAAGCTTCTTGCCTGCTCCGCATTCACACCCTTTACAGGTGCAAATTGGGACCTTTACGTGATTGTTCAATTCATTCAATAAAGTACTCAACTTGTTATAGAAATCTCCTATATCAAGATTTCCTTGTTTACAATTTGCAATGGCTACCTTCAGTTGATGAATTTTCGGTAAATTAGCAACCGAATAACTCTTCTTTAAATCTTCCCATATCTCGTGCGCTGTTTCTATGTAAGATTACATTTAGCAGCCATGAGCACAGCATGGAGTTTACCAGATCCCATGCATCTGCTTCTGAGAATTCTTGTTCTGTGGCCGTCTCGGGTCGCTTTAGGGTTCCTTCAATGAATCCCAATATATTTTTTGCTTTTAGTGTAGTCCTAACTGCTCGTTGCCATAACTCGTAGTTTTTCCCATCGAAAACTACTGCAGTTATCAGTATTCTTGGACCTTCAGAAGGATGCAGAAAGTATGGAGAATGGGCTTCAATGATGAAGTTTTTCTTATCTTTTCCAGCCATGAGTATCAAAAAATATCACCTTGGATTACAAGGCTCTAATACCATAAAGAGTTTTGAATAAAGAAAATAGATTGATCAAGAGTATCTATTGAATTTCTCTTATTCTTTTTGAGTTTACATACCTATGCTACACCTCTATTTATACAGACCTAAGCTCACGGCTGCCTTGCCGCCTAAGCATCCATAAGATATCAACAAATATATTTTACAAGATATTGCATAGAGTTTGTTTCCTAAACAAAGTATAGAAAGTTATATACTATATTTGTTTCCTAATTGTGAGTTACTCCATCCATTGCCAATTGGTTTTGGGATGAAACCTCATTTGAGTTTATGTGCGTGACTCTTTATTTAAAGCCCAATTAATATAAAAAATTTAACATGGTATCAAAGCGGGTTGCTCGATCTTGATTTGCCACCGTTCCCGTTTGATTAAAACTGTGTGCACGTGTTGGGCCTTGTAAGTAGCCCACACGTGAGGGGGCGTGTTGGAGTATGAAAGTGGGTATTGTCCCACATTGATAATATTCAAAGAATATGATAATGGGTGTTGTCCCACATTGATGAAATTAAAGGGCTTGAGTATGTATATAAGTTTGTGAGTTACTCTACCTATTACCAATTGGTCTTGGGATGGAATCTCATTTGAGTTTATGTGCGTGACTCTTTGTTTAAAGCCCAATCAATATAAAAAATTTAACACATGCCCCCCTCCAAAATGATTATGAGGACATTATGAGATTAATGTAGTTAAAAGTGTCTAAATATTATAATTTTGCTGTTTTGGGTTCGAGCCCCGTGATGCATACATTTCTCTGGATTGGGCAAATTTGTAGGAAAACAACGAACTTGATCTGTTGGACGAAGGGGGCCGGTTTAGAGTCAGATGACTTTTACAATTTCTAAGGTGACTAATTAGACAATTTATGATGAACTCCCCTTTAAAAAAAGACTGTTAAAAAATAATTTATTGTGACTTTTAATCTATCCCAAATAAAAGTCACTTTTAGATGAATGAAAGTTATTCCCAAAAAAGTATTAAAAAGCCAATACTAAAGTGTATGTGTCTAGATATATCGTGAGTGAGACAATCTTATCCAATAAAAAATTATTTTAAAACAAAAAATGCTTGCTTGCTATTGTGACTTTAGACCTAGACTATTAGGAATAACATCTTGTAATATTTATTTAGTGCATATTTAGTAAATAGTTGTGTTGGACTAGGAAACCTATTGACTGAGGTAGGGCTAGCAAGAGTTGTAGCCGCACATGAGTTCTCGCATGGCTGTCGACTTACAGTTTCATTTTGTGAATATATATACCATGTACTGTGAGCAGCATATATGAGAAGTAGATGCTTTTCATCTTTGGTCATGGTGGACGGCTATGCGGGAAGAGTTTGGTGTCCATGGTTTTTTTTTTTTTATTTTAGGTTTTACGTGAGAGTCTTAGTAGGCCCTGACACCATGAAATAACCAGAGAATAGGAGGAAAAGCTTCTACTTCTCATATATGCTGCTCACAGTACACGGTATATATATTCACAATATGAAGCTGTAAGTCGACGGCCATGCAAGAACTCATGTGCGACTACGACTCTTGCTAGCCCCA
>NCQT01142406.1:1847-17570 GCA_002740465.1 Stenocereus thurberi | reverse complement strand
GAATGTTGTATAAATGATTAGTTCATTCGTAGTTGAAGTCTTCAATTTTGCTTTATAGTGCCTACAAATAGTACACTACAACTCATTAATATTTTTTCTTTTATATGGTTTCCACACATCAAAAGTTAGTTTTCTCTAACCATTTGACGATTCAGGAGCGGCTATAAAAATCTTTTGTTCGAACATGTTAAATAACCCTTCAAAAAAACAATGTCAACAACTCTTCAAAATGAGACATGCATAGTACTATAACTTATAAAATAGTGACATGTAATACTTAAACTCATGTCATTTCAAAAACAAAATGTAACTCATCCATCAATAGTATATTGATTTTTTGCTCATGGTCTAAGTCTAAAGCTTCACCCATTGTAACTGGGCTATGGTAATATCTCACATGACTATTATCACACATTATTATATATAGGGCATATAAGCAATTAACTCCAAGAAAGCTAAGCTATCCATGGTATATTGGAAACAATCGAGGATCTATAATATTTTTATTATAAAAGTTTGTAAACTACAATGTTTCGAAGTGATGGAAAGTACAATATTTTAAAGTTTGGAAAACAAAGAATAGAGACAAAATTAAAGAGAAAAAAAAAAAGAATACTACTTAAAATGTATTATCTGATCTTGCTAAAATTTCTCCATGTGCGATGATTCCCTCTAGATGCAGACAGAATCATGTTGCTATCGCCTATTAACATCATTATTAGTATAATTAGAAAGTTAAACAAAGATTGACAATTTAGTTTCGAATCATGTTCTCATTTAGTCTCCATGAAATTATTTTTGTTAGAGCTCTTACACATAATGATGAGTATATAGCACCAAAACTATTTTTATTTACACACATTAATAGCTCTATCAAATTATAACATCCGACCACCTCTTTGGCTGCGAACAATCACTTAGAACAACTGTGATGATAAAATTAGTAGCCCACCAAAACATAAAAATGCAATGAAAAATTTAAAACAATATGTGAAAATATAATCAAAGATGAAAATCAAATCAAATTTACAAAATTAAAACTAAATATCAAAATATAATTAAATTTAAACTAAATATGAAAACATAACCGAATTAACAAAAACCTAAACTTTAAAAAATAATCCCCAAAAATTTTATCCACTTACCAACCCTACAATCCTAAACCAAGGTCTATTTGGGGATGGATAAATAGAGAGTAAAATGGAGTAAAAAGAGCACATATGCTCCTCTATTTTTATTTGGAAGGCAAAATGGGAGAGTAGGAGGAGTAAGGAGGCGTAATACTTACTTGCCATTACTCACCCCTATTTTTCATTAACTCTTGTTTACTCTCCCTAGTCTTATTACTCTTCATTAAACTACCAAGCAAAATTCACTTCTACTTCATCTCTTTTACTCTCATTTGCTCATACCTGTCTACCTTTCCTCGCCAAATGGATACTATGGAAATTACCCACCATCTTATTCGTCGTCATAGTTGGATTCTCGTGACTATAAATCCTGTCAATAGCATCATCATTAGAATCACCTCCCTTGTCTTTTAATACTCCTTTGTCATAATAGCCAATTGATACCACTGTCCTTCCCCAAAAATGTCCGATCACACTGACAGCATCAACAGTATCTATGTTGCAAGTTATCACAACTATAAACAATAATAATGTAATTATCGGAAAGCTTAAAGTACCCCATCATAACCTATATGAATATGAGATTGGGTGATGAAGGAAGAGGAGAAAATGAGAGTTGAATTTAGAGAATGTGAGGCACACCAATGGACAAGAGAGGTGTTACACTACTTAATAGTAGGAGGGCGAAGGGCATGTAGTCTGCATAATGGGAGTCATTAGTATTGTGTTGATGTAACCTTAGGAGAAAGGAGTTTGTTATGGGTCCATATGAAAGGAAAGAACCTAAGGAAGTGGATACGCGGTGCTTGTGGCTCCAAGGGTCTAAATCATTCGTGCCTTTGGTTAAAACAAGTCCAAGCTATGCATTATATGTTAGTTTAAAAAGTTGTTTTCGGGATAAAAGTCAAGCATTACCAAACCAAAGTTCATTCCAACAATTTTGATAGTAGTCCAAAGTCTAATCCAAACAGCTTGCCAAAGTCAATTCCAAACAAATGTCATTGGTCTACCCAAGCCAGTCACAGACCAAACTCAGTAGTTCACCAAAGTCTTTGGTGGTGACTTCCAAACTGCTATTAGGGCCAGTCCAAGGGACATGAATCAATTGTTGATTTCCTCTATTAATGCTCCATGAGATTCATTCATTGTTAAACTTCAATTCAAGGCATTCAAGTCTTTTCCAAGTCCTCCTCACTTGGGAAGCCCAAGCATAAGTATACATTTAATGGCCAAAGATGAATCATCAAAGGGGTTGAACTAGCACTAAATAAAGCCTAGTCTTTTTATATTTATTGTTTAATTTTTTTGCATGTTTTAGCTGTATGATCTAAAATTATGATATTTTATGCCCTTTTACTATCTATATTTGCTCATAATAAATTATTAGACTAGTGTTTAAAATAACTTTTTATTTATTTTGTAGGAATTATGAAATCTAAAAAAAATGGAAAAATAGATCAATTTGGATGCAAAAGGGGAAGAAAGAAAGGTTTTAGATCAGACTTGAACTAAGGAAGAAAACGGAGCATACAGAGCCCAATTCACAAGGCCCACTTGCGTGTCCAATACCGAGCCCAACCTGAAACCCAGCCTCCCTTTTTTTTCTCTTCTCTCCCAGTTTGTGGCTTCCCCCTTCTTTCCTTTCTTTTCCCCTAGTTAGGCAGCCTTCCGTCTCTCTCGCTGGGCCTCGCCCAGATGCACTCTTCTCTCCCCTCAGGCCAGTCTGCTCCCTTGTTTCACGTAATCTCCAAGTACATAACTCACATGTTCCATCTTCTTCTTTGCTCGTGATCAGACCGAGAAAATCGAGTGCCTGGTTTTTCTTGCTGCTTTATCTTCTTACTCGGTGCATCCATGGCATCCTCTCTCTCCTCCCATCACCGGAATTCATTGCTCCATCATTTCATCTGACCGTTACTTACTCATTCTCATCATCATCACTCCTTATCAATTGGGGACTATGAGTGCGGAATTAGTGAGAGCTCACGTGGATAGATGAAGAGCAGCGAGAGGAGAGGCTAAGTTTTTTTTGGGAAGACTTAAATGAAGGATCGAAAGGTAAAAAGGGGGAGACAACACACAACATAGGGTAGATTAGTCTAGAGTTTTAATTTTCCAATTTCATATTTCCGTTTCATCTCTATTTTGTTTTTTAAGTTTCAGATTTAATATTAGCTCTCAAAAAAAATTAATATAATTGAATCTTGGGTTTTTAATTTTGAATGAAGATTTCGGGTTTGCCTTCTGTTTCTGTGAGCAATTGATTCTATTTTGGCTTTCCATCCTTCCTAGTTCTTGGTTCCGGTTCTTTAAGCAATTTGGTTTGATTTATTTCTTATCCAATTTTATAATTACTTGAAACTTCGTTGTAAGAAAATTTTACAATTAGTTATAGAGGATGATACTTGTAAGAGTTATAACGAACTACCATATACTTACGGAATCACAACATTAGCTTTAATGCTAAAAGATCAAATGTACTAGCTTAATGCTTAACCTTTCATTTGACTAGGAGTTAATCCTTTTCTCGTATGAATCGCAAAACTTTGTAATCCATTCAACATAGAATTGAAAGTAGAAGTGAATTGATGAAAACACAGGTTGCTTAGCTCCAATAATTCTATCTCTTTATCCAAGTATCTTTGGTAGTGAGTTGAGTAGATCCTTTAGGTAGCTTGAGGATGATTTGGCCTTTAATCAACTTAATGGTGGGTCTCTAGGCTTGATAATGGTTTTTCCTTTACCTAAGTCATATCTTTGTTAGCTTGAACTCTACTTACATACCAAAGTCAGCTTAAACTATTCTTAATGTCCACATAAAACCAAAGTCCAATTCACTAACTTTGGAATTTTATTTGAGTCTCTCGGCTCTGAAACTGCCCAGGCTTTAACACACTCCACTTGGTATCAGAGCAAATCCAGGCTATTTCTTGAATTCTCAAGCACAAAGCTACAATATATCCTTGTTCCAAATACATGCCTTCCTACATAAAACTCTTCACTACATAAAAAGTCTTCGATTAATTAAATTCGCATGCCCAAACTCGAGCCTGAGATAATTTCACTTGTTAGGGATGTGCTTTATTTTAAAGAAGAATTGAATCCAATTCTTTACTTGCAGTGGGTTTGTGTGCTTGACGAGTGTAAGAGGAAAATGGGTTTCAATGAAGAGCTCTTTAAGGTAGCCTTCTCTAAATTCAAAATGTATGCCTACTCGTGGTATGGATGCCATGTGGAAGTAAGAGCCGAAGAAAATAGATCCATAATCAAAATTTGGATCAAATTGAGGAGATAAATGGATAAGAAATACCTTAAGGGCTATACTCATTATCTAGACTTAAAAACAGCAATATTGAGGAGACTTTGATGCAGATAGATCTAAGCACGGAAGAAGTTATCCAACACTAGGAGAAGGCTGAGATTCATCTAGAAGTAGATGAAGGAGAACTCTTGGATGATTATGAAGCTACTTTGATTCATGTGGAAGACTTCCAACTAGACTTTGAAGAGAGCTCTCACAAGAAAGTCTAATAGTTGATTGTCAACCCTATTGAAGATCATAATTTGGTAGAAGTTGATTCCCCTCCCCCTATTGTCCCCCAAGAATATGAACTCATGGAATTTTAAGTTCAAATTCAAGCAAAATATCCTACTTTAATTCTTAAGGAAGAAGAGGAAATTCGAGCCTATACACAAGAAAATCCTTTTCAAATGGGTGACTTTGAGTTAAATCAAGGTATCAAGGTTGTGATTCATGACTGACATAAGAATGCTTATTCTATTGACCTTGGGGGAAAAAAAACATTTTCCTTTATCTTTCACCCCATAACCAAGTCCACAAAACTCAACCTCAAGTAATTGAGGACAGAAACATTTTCACGAGTGAAATATGGGTTGAAAGAGCTCTTAACAAGGGGAAAGAAATCTATGCCCTACTCGTGTAAGAGAATGACCAATGTCACTTTGAGTCTACCCTACACCCCAAAATCAAAGCCCTCATTCCCAAGTTCCAGTATGTTTTTCCAAAGGATCATCCTCTGAGATTACGTTTAATGCCTAGGATAAATCACCAAAGTGACCTTGTTTCTGATCCACCATTACCTATCAAAGTTACATTTAGATGGAGTCCTCAAAATACCAAAGTACATCAATGACAAACTAATGAGTTGATAGACAAAGGCTATATGAGGGAAAGCATGATTCAATGTTTAGTTCTAACTCTTATAGCTCCAAAAGGGCCAATCTGCAAGCTCTTGGTTAAAGAGGTTAAGGTGTTAGTCTAGCTGGTAACTTTGGCATCATCATCCTCAAAGAGCATCTTTATTTTCCCAAAAAAAGGTAGATGGAGATGTCTATAATGACATCTCAAAGTATGGAATTTGTCACCAAAATAAAGATTAATTCTTTTAAAGCCTTTATTGCTCTTCCCCAATAGCTCAAAGACACTGGTAAGATGTTAGTATAGATTTCTTTGTTACTCTTCCTAAAACTCAAAGAGATCAAGATCCTATAATTGAACTAATCACCAAGATGGCATACTTTGCACCTTGCCACAAGATTAATGATGCTTCTCATTTCTATTTCAAATAGATCCTTACATTATGAGGAATCCAAAGTGCTTTGAAGCAATCCATTAACACATGACACTACACCATCATGTTCATTTCTTATAGGTAATAAAATATTTGTATATGGAGCAATGATTATAAAGCTTTTGTTTCAACCATCAGGATTTAAGGACAAATACTTTTAAAGAAGGGGAGTCTGAAGTGTGTCACTTAAAGGGTCTAAGCCATCTATGCATTTGGTGAAAGCAAGCCCAAGCTGTACATCCTATCTTAGCTTAAAAAGTTGTTTTTGGGATGAAAGTTCAAGGATTAGGCGATCAAAATCATCCCAACAACTTTAATAGCCATCTAGAGTCAAGTCCAAAGAGCCTTCCAAAGTGAGCTCCAAACCAAACTCATTGGTCTGTCTAAGCCAATCACACACCAAAGTCAGCTATTTACCAAAGTCTTTGATGGTGACTTTGAAATTACTGTTGAGGGCCATCCAAGTGGCATGGCTCAATTGTTGATTTTCTCTATTAATGCTCCACAAGATTTATCCACTCTTGAGCTTTAATTCAAGGCATCCAAGTCTTTTCAAGTCCTCCTCACTTGGGAAGTCCAAGCATGATCACTACCAAAAAAAGTGACTTTTACCAACATAGATATTTTTATTACAATAAGTACACTTTTTGTTGGTAATACATTATACCAACACCTCATTGGTATGTTGCTAGACTATGGTTAAAAAGATATTATGGTATAGCTTTTACCAACAGATACTATAGTCTGTCATAGTGGATCCTTAATACCAAGAGAAAGCTTCCATTGGTTAATGTTCTCATTTCACCAATAGATACATAATATGTTTGTGATGTCATGTGTCGCCATCAGATGCATCTATTGGTAGTAAATCAATTTGTGGCAAAAATTATTCACCACATATTCCATATGTTAGTGCTTCTTTCATTTTTTTGTATTTTTCAATGTTGTCTGAGAACATCTATTGGTACTATTATATACCCGTCAAAAAATAATTTCCATCAGGCTCCAATCTATTGGTATGTCTTCTGTTTCCTGCACCGTATGATGGTACCAAGTGAAATATCTGTTGAAGAATAATCCATACATTTAAGTGGGAAGTATTTTTTTCAACAAATATATGCATATAAATAGGTTCAGTAGTTTCCCCCATTAGGAGAATCTATCCAAACAAAAGCCCAATTTTCTTTAGAAATTTCCAAAAGTGCTATGCGTTCACTGAAAGTTCATAACAAATGCATACATAGCTTCAAAAATATAAGATTGAGATTAAAGTCCAAACCATGGGTGCAAACCCGTAAATATTACTTGCTCTGCCTATAAGATAAGTCATAACAAAAGTTAACCACATAACGGAAGTGGAACTACATTTGATTTATTATTTTGTTCTTTATTAACTTTTTGAACATGTTCGTCTTCAAATGTATGACCATTTTCATTATCTCATCAATGTCATCATCTTCCTCAAATGAAAAGAACCATCCTTAGTATTCTCTTTTAAACAAGCATAATAGCACAAATTTTAAGAAAAAGTAATAGAGAATATTAATAGTCACCTAATAGCATTCTCTCTTAACAACATGATGTTAAATTAAACATTTAAATAAAACAATAATTATCAAAGACTCTTATAAAAGTCTCTATGCTCATAAAATATAACATAATAACATTTTTACTTATGTAGCTTTTGTGTTCTATCATGAGTTTAGGTTGTACATTTCATCACACGTTTGAACACAACACACTCAAATAGCCTTATATTTCAACTAATAAAAACTTACTTAGGCATATTCCGACTACATAACTAATCAACAAATAATTAATCAATCTCTCATTTCCTTATCTTTCATTACCTAAACATATTCAAACCAAAGTAACTAATCACCTAAATATCCAATCACTCTCTCATCACCTTAACTCATATCACCTATATATATTCCAACCAAAGTAACCAATCACCCAAACCACCAATCACTCTTTCATTATCTTATCTCTCAAGTCATCAAAGACATGATTAAACATATTACAACCAAAGAAATCAACCACCTAAATTATCACTCTCTCATTTCCTACCTCCCAAGTTATCAAATATACGCTGAAAAAATTATAATCAAAATACCTAGTCACCTAAAGCAATCAATCATTCTCCTGACTCCCTTTGCTCCTATCATATTATAACCTATCCATTTACCGCAAGAGTTTTATAATCAATAGAATATAAAAACAACAAAATAATGAAATATCTCATAGGAATACCCAGTGCTCTAAAAGCACTTTCACCCAATTAGTGACATATCCATGTTTATTCTCCAAATTTTCAATCTTCTCTTAACTTTTTTTGCTCTGGCTTGATTTTCCTTCTTTCAATTCATTCTTCCTCTAAAGCGCGCCTTTTAGAGCTTGAACAAGGAACTTTGACCCCAATGCCAAGGGTCTTACATAACCATACTTGTGTTCTCTAATAACTTTTTTATAAATTTTATCTCGAGTAGCCTCACCACATGAACCTTCTTCAATGCGCGATAACTCATTTTCAATTGCTTCATGTCATGTTACACATTAGTAAAAAGAAATAAAATGAATAAGCAAACTAAAGAAAAATAAACACTCATACCTTTGTCCTAGCTAAAGAAACAACAAGCTTTGTAGCTTTCTTTGGTGCATGGGTCTTCAACCATATTGCAAGCTCATCTATCTTATTGCCTTTTCCGAAAACTATAGTCTAAATAGGGTATAAATAGGACCTCTTCTTTAGCACGTACACAGACAAAAGTATTTTTCCTCTATAGTGAAACATTTTATCGTTGCCCCAATTTTCCATTCCTCGTTCAGTTCTAGCTTAAATGACAAATAACAACAACAACAACAACAACTCTCAGAGTAGATTCTGCTTTGCTGGGTCTGGGGGGATTGAATGTAGGCAGTCTTATCTCTATATACATGACCGCATGTACAGATACTGTTTCCAATAGATCACATAAAAAATTTTAAGAAATTATTTTGTAGTTGAAAATCAATTGGTGAACAAAGTTAACAAACACAAGACCTAATTACTTTACATAACATAAATTAAAATAAATAGCAGATAAGAGATAAGAGACGTACGTACCTTGTTTCAAAATAATTATTTCAAAATAATTATTTCTAGCCTAAATAAATAATGATCAAATCAAATAAACTTTTGCTTATTTCAAAATAATTATGACTTTATTCTCAAAACTCTACTTACTTACCCTATGTTTCAAGTGGTAAGTGTTTTGGCCTTTACTAATTGCTTCACCATGACTTCTACCATCAAAATGCGCCATGTTCAACTCACATTTATAACCTCTCCAACAAGCATTCATTTTCTCAATTGCCCATTCATAAAGCCTTTTTCATGTGGAAAAGTAAAATGAATATTGTAAAAAGGATACCCAAAACAAAAAAAAGAACCAATGAAGACTGAAAATAAACTTAAAAGTCATACTTACTTTGAAATCCTTGCATACATGCAAATTTTTTTGGAATAATTCTTCAACATTTCATCTATAAGAAGCATACAAAAATATCAAAGTATAGAGGTTCAATTTTGAAAGCAATGTAATATATATTGACACATATATACCTTTACCTCTATCCACACTGAATCTTGTTTCTCTTGTTCAATTTTCCTCCAATCAATAAAATTAAGTGGTAGTCCTCTAAGGTCTTGTGTAAATGCACCCAATCATGGCAGATATTTGCCTTTGAGAATTACTTATCGATTGAAGTTGTCTGTTGATATTGACAAACATAGAGTTCTTCAAGATCTTAATCTTATTAGGCCCACGACCTTTCTTCTTCTTGTACTTGGTTTCTTGTATGTGTCTTCTATTTGTACTCTTGTAACTACCTCTAGTTAATGATTCACCATGAATTTTATGATTTGCTTCACTTTCTCCATGCTCCAATGAGTTTGAATTATCCTCCACTATTATGAAAAGCAAGTGAATATTATATATGATAATATAGAAAATAAATGGAAATATAATATTAAAAAAGGAATTGCAATAAACATAAAAGTAACATATGCACAAGAAGTACATCACTTACTTCTAGGGACCTATCCATTGTCTCTGGGCTCTAAGCTCATGTCATCATTGTTGACTAGCGAATGAGCATGCTTTGAGAGCTCGATAGATAAACCTCCGTAGATCGAATGGTATGCCTTGGACTACAATGTGAATGTTGTAAAAGTTAAAAATAGAATATTAAAAATTATAAATAAATCAATTAAATTAATATATGATCTGTTGTACACCACTTTCCATTTGAACATAGTAAGGAGCATTTCCCACCATCCTACAACTATGGGGAACATTGTTGTTTAGCATCTTCAAATGTCTTTTCTGTAAATTTCTGGCTAAGTGTTTTGTCACTAAGAGTATAGGAAGAAATAAACATAATTAAAATTTGCACTCCACTATTACTTCTATATAGACACAATTTCATAAACTTTATAATTTAAGACTTACCAAAACTTTTATGTAACATGGACCATCTAACAATAGTCATTTCCTCGTCACTTTGTTTAATTATTATCCTTTTGTACTCTCCTAGGTAAGTGAAATATTAAAGTAAGAAAGAAAAGAGGGATATTTTCCTTTTAATTGAGAATGTTTGTGTTTCCCTTTAATCTTTAATAATACAAAAACTAGCAATTTTGTAAGACAAAAATTATTTGTGGTAATGTGTGCCAGAGAAGATGTTCTCAATGAGAAGAAACAACATTGAACTGAAGTACCTTAACGCAAACTAGGTGTTGAGGCTTGTTTAGTTCTCAGACCTAACCTTACAGCTTGACTTAGTAGCTAATTTTTCACATACATCAGCATATGCTTTATTAATAAAGAACATAAGTAACTAAAACAAAAAGGTTATTATTACTTTAAGATTACTATAAAACTATGATTAATTTAGGTCCTACCACAAGTTGATCACTTGTAACCATTTTCTTCTTACCGATTAATTTCCTATAGAAGACATAATCTAAAACAAAAAGAATTAGTATTAATATATAAACATCAAACACAAGAATAACAATGTACATAGCACATGAAGCACTTAATTTTTACAAATAATTCAATAAATTGGTGAAAAATAAGAAAGTCATTCTATATACCAAAATGAACATAAATTGGTAAAACAGTCTAAAAAAGTTTCATCAAAATCCATGTCTTGTCCTTAAATAAACAAATTATGCTTTTACATAGAAACTAATCATAATCAAAATCATATAATGTCTCATTATCTTCATCACTTTCAATAATACTATTATTTGAGTCTATCTCTACATTGTTGTTCCTTTCAATGGTATAAGCAAAAGGCTCATTCAATATAACTCCCATAATATCTTCTTTGACATCAGTGAATTCTTCTATATTTATCAAAATCGAGTTGTCTACTTGCAAAACTTTCACTTTTGGTATGGCATCATCGTCCAAATCAAAAAGATCTCTTGGCTTAGTAGAATGAGTATGTACCAATGTTTGTCCTTGGATTCATACTCATCTTGTTTTGTACCTCTAATAGGATGCACTACATCACATCAAAATAAAAAAACCCTTCGCTCTTAAGGATAGCTCCAAGGATAGTAAGAATCTCATAATAAGCTATATCTCCCTTACCTGTGCAAGAATTCACAAGAAATGTTGTGTGTTGCTCCTCTTATCAATCTTTTTAATTTAATACGCCGCATGTATCCATTACAAGTAATCTTAGTCATTGTCTTTACCCATTTACTTAGAAATTCACTTAAATATTTCAAATCAGCAACCATGCACCAATCACCCGGATGATGCCTAGGAACCTGAAAATGTACAAATTTCGTGAGACTTAGACCATGTAAAGTTTACATATATAAGCATCATACCTATATTAACATACGTACATTTTTTTCAAACCATTTTAGAAATCTCTTTTCTTGAATCTCACCAATGTTTTCCATTTGAAATTTGGCATTCAGTACTAACAATCTCATAATGCTCTTTGAAACTATATGAACATGTCTTAAATTATGGAATGGATTTTACAAATTTTACAATACCAAATCGAACATTCAGGTCTACTTACTTTGCATAAGTTTGAACTTGTCACAGTTAAATAACACAAAACTATGTACTTGGTTAATTAGTGAATGCTTAGGATGAATGTCTTTCTGTTTGGATAATGTTCGAAGTCTTAAGGAGAAAATAGTTGGTCCCTTATAACCTTCATCACCATCATCATTATTCCTTGATAACTATTCTCCTTAGTTTCCACACCATGTGAATATCTTCCACAAAATGTCAAACATTCATTTGTTATATAAATTTTAGCAATTGACCCCTCTTGATAGCTTTTATTTCCAATATACAATTTTAACGTCCTCAAGTCCCTACGAACATCAAAATCACATGACATGACTATTATGTTTATTTGTAAATATAAATTATGGATGTAAAAATGAAAAATTTGGTATACACCTGTCTATGAGGTATATCCAATGATAAATAACCAGACCTATAAGCTTTGGCTTATATGGTAAATGGACAATTAAGTGTACCATTATGTCAAAGAAGGAAGGGGAAAAAAAATGTTTTTCAAACAACAAAGGGCAACAATGACACAATCATGTACCTCTCAAAATCTTGAGGTGTTGCAACTTTAGAGCAAAACTATGTAAAAAAGTTGCTTAACACAATCAAAACAATCCCCACATTCCTATCTTTCATTTTGCTTCCAACGAATGGCAATAGCTGTTGCATTATAACAGGATGGTCATGACTTTTTAAGCTATAAATTTTACCGTTAATGATGCGTCTTTTGATATTTGATGCATAACCATTTAACACTTTCACATGAGTGAGTAAGCTAATAAATTCCTCCTTTTCTTTCTTGCTTAATGTGAAGCATGCTGGAGGAATGTATAACTTGTCTCTGTCTTCTGCTGGATAGAGTTTATCCCTAATATTTAGGTCACTTAGGTGAAGACATGATTCAAAGTATTGTTTTCCCCTTAATGTTTAGAAGTGTACCAGGTATATTCTCTTAGACATTTTTTTTTATGCATAACATTCAAGTTGTGATGTACCAGAAGATGATCCCAATAAGGGAGTTTTGAAAAATTTGCTCTTTTTCTTCCAAAGTATCACGACATCCCCCTTTCTTTTATTTTTCTTTTTAGTCCTGGGATGTTTCCCAAATATGATATCAAGTCTTCCCATTTGATTCAACAAATTAGTTCCATACAATAACTTAGGAGGACGTTGCACTTTTGTTTCTCCATTAAAAGTCTTCTTACTATGGGGAAATTTATGCTCTCCTAATGATGATGACCCATATAACACTTTTGTCTACTTCTCTCCAAATAAACGGAATGTGTGCCAACAGTACAATATGGACATGCATACTTCCCTTTGGTTTTCTAACCTAGTAAGTTACCTTTTATAGGGAAATGACTTGTAGTGCACACTAGTGCCACTTCTAAATCAAAAGTTTAATCGTTCAAGGCATCATAAGTTTCTACACCTGGCTCCTAAAGTTCCATTAGCTCATCAATTAAAGGTTTCAAGAAGACATCAATGTCATTTCCTGGAGATTTTAAGCCATGTACAAGTAATGAAAGGAATCGATAAGGTTGTTTCATGCATAATTATAGAGGCAAATTATAAGTCATCAATATAATTGGTCATATGTTATTTTGAGTGCTCATATTCCTATCTGCATTAAATCCATCACTTGTCAAGCACAGCCTCATGGTTCGTGGATCACTAGCAAATTTTTTACCTATCATCAAAATTCTTCCAAGCATAAGCATCTGGAGGTCTTAATTTCCTTCCTCTTTATGTTCATCTGCATGTTATCTCATCAAAGAAGGTGTCTTAGATGATATGTACGACCTTTTAAGCCTAGGTATTAAGGGAAAGTGACATAAAATCTTTACTGGAACTGGATTGCCAGCTTGTGGAATGGATTGTCATAAACTAATTTCATTATTGTCCCATCATCTGACATCTTTTATATGGAAGCATTACACTCAGGACAGTTGGTGAGTTCAGTCTCATCAATCTACAAAAGGACAGAAATCATTAAAACATACATCTATTTTTTTTGTAGCCAAGATCAAGTTGCTTAATGATGCTTTCCATTTGTTTAAAGGAATTCGACAATACTGATTTTTTGGAAGAGCTCTTCTGAAAGGGTTTTGTAAATGCATCAAATGCCTTATCACTCACATTATACATGCATTTAAGATTATGCATCTCAGCAATCAATGAGAGCTTGCTAAACTCTTCATGCCTTAAATAGAGGGGTTACCTCACGTCTTCAATTGTTTTAATAAACTTACTTGTTTCTTCACTAGGGCCTTAGGAATTATTAATGGATTCATAACATGCAAATGCATCCTCTATCATATCATCTATATCATGTTATTGTCTTTTTCATCTTTTTTACGTAAATTGACATCATTTAGGTTTTTATTAATTTATTGCATTTTATCAAGGGTAATTTAATATTTTATGTGTATATTAATTATGATTTGTTTCAATTAATATGTTAATTTATTCTCTTATGTTTCATGTTTTATTCTATAATATATATTTGGATGATATTTGAACTTTTCTAAACTATGTGTTTCAAAAAGGAGAAAAACGTCTTCAAACCTATATTTGGCATATTGGTTTGAAATGATCCAAACTATTAACCAAATGTGTAAAATACTCCAAACTATAGTATTTGAATAATATATACCAAACCTTCCGAGCATCTACATTCTATGTATCAATTTTGCTATAGTTGGGACTATGTTACTAAAAACTATGGCATGATCTAGACATTGGTGCTCTTTTATTTTATTTTAAAAATTTTGGACATTATTTTGAATATTTATTGATTTATTTGAGATATTTCTACAGATATTTAATCTACCCTTAAGGCATTATCTTAAATATGATTTTATTTTTACCAAATTAAAGAGGTTCTTCCTTTATTTTATTTTAGTTTTTTTGGCATTGGTTTAAAATAAAATCCACGTAAGGGAGGTTTTGGTTACAATAGTTATTCAGGGGGGGAACTATTAGGGGTAGTCATTTTGACCAAGTCAAATAACTAAATGAGCATTTAGTGACAACTATTTGGAATAGCTCTTTGACCCCAAATGACTATTTTTGCCTTTTTGAAAATGCTATTCTTATTAGCCTTCTGAAAAGAAATTTTCATGCAACAGCATGTATGTCCAAGAGTTTGGAGAAATTGTGCCATATGCCGTTAAACCCTATTCATTGCCTCAACCTTAAACTACATGTGATTACACCATATGTAAGTTACTAGTGGCATTTGATACATGCTTTATTTGAATTGAATCTAATTAAGATTGAATCATTAGAAATTCAAGTAAGCTTCAATTCAAAACCAAAAAAACATATTTTAATGAATAACAAATAAGGCTATCAGGCATAGACAACATATAAACAGGCATAAATGGAAAAGAAAATATGATAAGTAATGAATACAAAAATTATGTATAGCTAGTAAGAAAATAAGGTTGTGTTGATGAAATTAATCTATACGTATCATAAAAATTTATTGTTTTTGGAAAGAAAATAAGATGACCAATAAATAAAAAATGAGGTTTAATTAAAAACTAATTTACAGATAACAGTATCAAAAAAAATTTATCAAATATCTTTTTTAGAAACAACTAATTTTATCAAACACTTTTTCTATGAATAACTAATGTAAACAAGAAATCTAACAACTAACAAATAACAGCTAATATAAATAGCTAATAGCTAATAGTTGTTTACCAAAAAGGACCTAAATCTTTATATAATAAATGTAAAGATGTATAAGAGGTTGAGAAAGCTTCCCTCCTCCAATTCTAAAATCTTAAGCAATAGTGTTTATAAACCCTTGATCATTCTGCAACATAAATCCTAGCCATTGAGGTCCTGAGTACATTAGGTCTCAAGTTTGATTCTCCCTTCTCTTACTATATTGTA
>NCQT01142309.1:0-10617 GCA_002740465.1 Stenocereus thurberi | reverse complement strand
CGGGCAGAAGATAGTAAACAGTTAGAAAGATAAAAACCGAAATTCTAAAAATCAATAGTAGAGCGGTCGGTGCGAATATCTGACGAGTGACCTCACGCTACCCCAAGACCCCAACCCAACGTTAAACATTTTTCAAATATCCGTTCTCTGTCTTTCCGCAGCGAAAAAAAGCAGCACAGTACAGAGACAGAGCGAGCCCTGATTTTACGATCGCAGAAATTTCCACAGTGGACAGAGAAAACACTAACGCACAGGAGAAGAGGATACGACGAAGCACGAGACACACGCTCTCTCTCTCTCTCTCTTGCTCTTTCGGTCACTCCAAACGACATTCCATCCTTCTTCCCCAAACGCCTGATTCTCTCTGCTTATTTGTTTATGCGATGCATGTTTAGTTTAATGACTACTTCCCCCATCTCCATCATCGTTGTCATTGCACCATCATCATCACCAACCTCTGTATTTAATTCAACTCAACCCTTCTCTCTATGCATATTGGGACTCTAAATCCGGGACCAAATCAGGGTTTCCAAGGTTGTGATGTCATTATCACCATATAAATGCTCGTTCCCGGGGATCTAGGGTTTCGGGTTGTTGCCGTGTTCATCTTTGTCGTTTTTCCGGCGGGTTTCTTTGTTTTCCGGCGAAAATGGCGAATTGCGGCAGCCAGGAGGGCGGAGATCAACCGTCTTCTGGTTTCGGCTTCTGAAGAGGCTGCTCGAGCTGAGGTTGAGGCTTCTGTTGGTTATTCTGTCACCTATGCCGTCCCTTTACAGCGGCACTGTGCTGTATGCTACAACCCCACCCATCATCGATGTGCTAGATGCAAGTCTGTCCATTACTGGTATGTTGTTTAGGTTTTCAATTTACTGATTTTGAAATTGGCAATTGGGTTTTCATGCTTGTTGTTTGTTGGAATTGGAATCAATTTGAGTTCAAGGAATGATGTTGCTAGAATATGATAAATGTGATCTGAATTTTTGTAAGTTGAAGTCGTTTGATTGAGTGCGGTTGGGAATTGGACTGGTTTCATAGCTTGTCACAAAGAAAATCAATTAGCATTTTGGAAAGTTGAGGAAATTGCGATTGCAATGGTAGAAGTCGCATACTTCGTAGAATGGGACATCATGTTCAAGCGTATTTGACCAAGATGAACTGCAGTTGTTGATATTGAGGATGCCGTGATTTGGGTGTTCAATGACATTGATGTTGTAGCCTTGTAGTTATGGTTTAGGTTTTGTAAATGTGATTTGGAAATTTAGACGGTTGTAGTTCTCCAAATATTTGCTACCCAGTTTAGGGTGTTAGGGTATTCTTGCATGGAATGATGGAATGATCCTCATAGCATGAGGCATGACTCAGCGAAATGTCAAAAGGTTGGCATCTTGTGAGTGAGATGGACAATCCTATGAACTTGTCTGAGGGCTCATGCTATTGCATATTGAAATTTGCGAGGATTCATTCTGAACATTGTTGTAACACATTATCGCTTGTCATTATTGTAATAACATGTTGTATTGTCATCTCTAGATTGGAGTATACGGTCCTGAACATGTCATATCATATTAGCCTTCTGTTCATAGTTTATTAGGAAATTCTATTACAAATACACCTTTTATTGGCTGTTGCATCTCTGATGTTCTTATTCATGACTACATTTGTGGTTCAGTCTCAGAGAATGTTGAATACATATGAAAACCAAAACATTGTCATACACCTATTCTAGTTTTCCCCTTGAGATGTTATTCTATCCTTATGCCTTTGGTGCCTTGTCCAACTCATTTGGCTTTCAACGTATCATTAAGATTAAGATTTGCGCTGACCTTCGAATCCTATGACAGTTTTCTTCTTGTGAAATTGGTCTTCCTAGTGCAAGCTTCTATTTTGGAACCTGATTTGTATTGTGTATGCATGATAAGGTCGACTCTTTTTAGCTTATGTTGATTGATACGTATATTAGTTGGTGTCGTGCACTCTTGCCTTTGTTTTTCTCCGTGTGTGTTTAAAAAAAAAAATATTCATGTTTTCATTTCCAATTGTTCAGATATTCATTGCATAGAGATGAATATTATCTTGAACTTTTATGATAGCGATTCTGTGACAATATCTGTCCCAATTTGACATTTTCAGCTCTGGCAAGTGTCAAATTATTCATTGGAGGCAAGGGCACAAGGATGAGTGCCATCCACCCCCATCCAGTTTTGAGAATAATGAGGAAACAATCAGTTTGGTGGAAAATTCTGTGAAGCAATCTTACCCTGATAATGCTGCCAGCATTGAGATTGATAGGATTCCATTCACTGCACAAGGTAATACTACTCCAGAGAAAGATGGATTTCCATCGGAGGTCTCTGTGAAGGATGACAGTGGCACAGTTGATGATTCTGCACTTGTAAATGAATCTGGATCCCTGTCTGAAATTGATGAATCCTCTTCTGGTGATGACGCATGCATTGATGATTCCACTGATGATGATAGTCTGCATGATCTCAATTCTGGCTTGTGCGATTCTTGTTCCATTTTTGACAAACTTGAGAGTTCTTCAAGTGACGAGAATATGAAGGAAAGCAACACACTAAGGGAGGAATCTTATATGATGGTTAACTCTGACAGTAATGCCAACCCAACAGAAGCTGCAGCAGATAGAAGAAATGATTCTTCAGAGATGAGAAGCACCTCTGACAGTAACGCAATGGAGCCTACATTATCCACTTCTGATAACTGGGATGCATCTCTGGATTCTGGCAGAGCCAAAAAATATGTCTACGCCAACAATGCGAAGGCAAAATCTGGGACTTCTAATGACTGGGAATTCCCTGACTCAAAATCCTCTCTGCAACACTCCAGCTTGTCAGGCAATTTGTCATCCGATTTGCACTCACGACAACCAAGAAGTACCTATGCTGGCACTTCAGGAGCTCATAAACTTGGTGAACCTACTTTACAAGACAAGAGGTCTACAGATATCACAAGAGAAAGAAACTCAACAAGCTTGAGTCCTAAAAAGCCTGATGTCAGCATTAAGAATATTGAGAGCCGTGGGGCTTTGATGAAGTCTGGGGAAGTTAGGCCTGCTGGTGAAACATCAAACGAAAATGGCTTGCTATCCTGTGGTTTAAATTTAGCAAACAATTTGGACAGAGACAAAAAAGACGCTTCACCATCACCATTGTCAAAGAAAGATGGTTTCTCCCGAAGAAGTTCCAGCGATTCTTCACCATCTGGCACAAAGTGGGGCACTGCTCCAATTGTAAAGTCCACAAAAGCTAGTTGCAATGATATCATCGCTCCTCAAGTAACTACTTCAACAGCAAGTGCTACTGTTGTCCTAAAAACATCTGTGCTAAAAGTTGTGGAGCAGCTTAGAGCTCCCAGATCGTCGAAACAGAGTGAGGCTACTGGGAGAAGCACTGACAGGGTCAGTCTTTGAACATCTTCATTTGTTTGTTGCTGAATATCTATTTCTGGAATGCCACATTAGTGAAATTACCTCGTTACTTTGCAGGGTGTTTTTCCATATGAATTATTTGTCAAGCTTTATCATTGGAACAAGGCAGAATTGCGTCCCTCTGGTCTAATAAATTGTGGGAACAGGTTAGTATCTGATTATTTTCACCTTTGGATCTGTTTCACGTGGGTGGTGGCATGGCACCATGGACTCATGACACAACAACGATTTTAAAAATTAGCATGAATCACAAAACTTAAAGTTTATTGGTTGAATTTGATTAAGAAATAGCTTCTCCGTTTGTCAGTGGGACAAGGCTGAGGACGTTGAGATGTCCTCAGACCTTGCTTCAGTGGGATTGACCTGATTGTTTTATTTTCTCTTTGTTTCTCTTTTCTGCTTGCTGAAGTGGTTCTTTTTCTTCTTTCTAGTTGTTATGCAAATGTTGTGCTTCAGTGCTTGGCATTTACTCCACCACTTACTGCATATTTGCTTCAAGGCCTTCATTCAAAATCATGTAAGTATCGAATACAGCTCTTACCTGCTAGATCTCTTTCCATCATTATGCCGTATCTGTCACCATGAATATTTACTTATGCTATCCCCTATTAATTATGGTTGCCTGTGTGTGATTTAATATCTTTACATGGCAGGTATGAAGAAAGAATGGTGCTTTACATGTGAATTTGAAAAGTTGATTTTGAAGGCAAAGGAAGGGAGTTCTGTGCTATCACCCATAGGCATATTATCTAAAATACACAAGATTGGAAGCCATCTTGCATCTGGGAGGGAAGAAGATGCACACGAGTTTCTAAGGTCAGCTGTTTTACCCGATGTTTTCTAGGCTTTAAGATGAAGCATGCCATAGAAATGTTGACTAAATTATGTTGATATAGGTATGCTATTGACACAATGCAATCCATATGCCTCCGAGAAGCTGGGGTGAGTGTTTCCTCTTTGGAGGAAGAAACAACTCTCATGGGACTAGCTTTTGGTGGTTATCTTCGATCAAAGGTCAGCTAGTTTTTCTTTTTTTTTTTTGGTTGGGGGGGGTGAGAATTTTTTGGTAGGATGCAATTGGACAATAGTCTTATGTGTTGTTTTATGTTGTTTGTCTTTCTTCCAGATAAAATGCGCAAGATGCCATGGAAAGTCTGAAAGACAAGAGAGAATGATGGATCTTACTGTAGAGATAGAAGGAGACATAGAGACTTTAGAAGATGCATTGCGGAAATTCACAGGGACTGAATGCCTCGATGGAGATAACAAGTATTACTGTAGCAGGTTTGTTTGTCCTTTTTCTGCCTGTATACTTTTGTGATAGAAGGGGGTTTTTGTCAAATTTTTTTATTGAATATATGGTTTACAATAGGGCAGGCATCATATTATTTTACTAGGAAGGACAGTGGAAGCTTTTTGACTATATTGAACCTCTTTTCTTTTATTAATTTCATTTGGCAGCAAAGTACATCATGCATTGGCTTTCTGCACAATTGTTCTTTAATAAAGATTCATTAAAGAAAATTTCATTGGTTGATTGGGATAGTACCTCTTATGTTTGCTGGGTAGATAGAGCCATCGTACTCAATTTATGCATCTGTTTGTGTCTTCCAGAAACAGCATCACTCCTGTTCTGATGCCTTCACTTACTGCCAAGGACACCAGTTTTCAGCCGCTACTAAGTTCTCATATTATTTGAGTGTAGGATTCATTGGCTAAATTTAGATCGATAAGTCTAACTGCTTGTTTGGATAGGTGCAAATCTTATGAGAAAGCAAAGAAGAAATTAAGCATACTGGAGGCTCCTAATGTCCTTACAATTGCCCTGAAGCGGTTTCAGGTATGCATGGAATGATGAACAAATCTCTGGGTATACTCTGTCTTCTAATGTGACTTATTGACTCTTTTTTTTTGTTCTTTTAATGGTGGTACAGTCGGGTAAATTTGGGAAGCTTAACAAGCCAATTCGATTCCCAGAAATTCTGAATCTAACTCCATATATGAGGGGAGCAAGTGATAAATCACCGATATACAGACTTTATGGAGTTGTGGTTCACTTAGATGTTATGAATGCTGCATTTTCGGGTCATTATGTGTGTTATGTGAGGAATGCACACAAGTGGTACAAGATTGATGATAGCATGGTATGTTGTATGCAAGCATCGAACTTACATAAACTACCTGTGCGCCTTTTCTATATGCTCGAACTTTTCCTAACTTGTGCTTTTAATTGGACAGGTCAAAGGTGTGGAACTGGATAGGGTGCTAAAGAAGGGAGCATATATGCTATTCTACTCAAGGTATCATTACGTATTTTATGTTCATTTGGTTACCAAGTTGCACATTTTGATTAGACATAGAAATTACCTATGCCCCTTTTTGGATTGGAGTGAGACTTGACCTTTGGGGAGATGCAGTTAGTACGACTTCTTATCGGATAAAGGCTAGCTGGAGCTGGTATTTTCTGATTATCCGAGAGCAAGCTACAAGAGAGTCTTATTGGAATATTGATAGTTGTTTGCAAAAAGTGGGTTGTTTGACTTGCTACATAGGCAGGGATATATAAGTCAAGTAAATAATCTCCTAGCTTATGTAGGATAATTTTGATGGCTATCGAGTAATTTAATTTCATTTCCCAAGTGATCATTGAGATGCTTCCTTTGCTATTTCGAATTAATCTCAAATGATAATGGATTTGAAAATGATGCTTCATCACAACTATAACATAAGGTTAGGGTGAAAATAAGCAACTCACAAATTCTTTTAGTATATGAAATTCACTAAAGACATTTGCATTTTAACCAATAATATATTGATGAATTACATAATCAACCCTATTGTTCAAATTCAGAGCCAAGCTGCTGACAAATTCTGCATCCTTTTTAACTTCAAGTTTAAAAATTGAGACTCTAGATTTGGTTTTGGTCGGATTTTTGTTGAATACTTTCGTAACTAATTTTGTTTACTGGTTCACATAGTGATCAATAAAGATATTATCAAAGAGAGCAAGTTACAAATGCTGTTGTGCATTTCTCTATGTATATGTTACTTTTGGGTGTTGAGCATTTGTATATTGAATTGCAGGTGCTCACCGCGAGCTCCAAGGACTCTAAGAAGCTCTATAGTTTCCCAGGATTTGTCATCTAAGATAAAAAATCCTGAAGTTGGCCCTTCTCGGAATACTGGGGGGAATACCACTTCAAGACACAACCTCGGTGATGACCTTCAAGGAGACGGAAGGCTCCGGCTTAATATCCTCGAACTTGACTCCGGCAGTGACACGTCTTCCTTGTTCAGCAACTCGGATGAGGTCTCAAGCAGCACAGACAGCAACAGGGACTCTATCAGTGCAGATGACATCTCTGATTATATTTTTGGTTACAATGGCTTCTGGAGACATTGTTCAGATTCCGACACCTCTTCTTCCTCCTCTTCCTCCTTGTCATCTCCCCTGTATACAAATTCTCCACTTTCCAACCTGGAGAGGTATGTCCCTTCTCGTTCTGAACCTAGTGTTTCTTATAGTAGTAGTGCTCATTCAATTCCTGTACGGGATCCATCTTGGGCACGTGCACCTCGTGAGACTTGTAGAGCCGAGCAACCAGGTGCTGGGGTCGGAGTTCCATTTTTGCAATCTAACAGTAGTAAGCAGGTTAGAAATCTAGTAAATAGTAGCAGTTGTAGGGGGGCTGACTCCGAGAGATTAGGATGGACTGACTCTTTGAGTAATGTGAATTCTGGTGTACATCTGAGACGATCATTGAGAAAAAAAGGAGATCAAGCAATCCATCATACAGTTCTTAGTTAACAAAAGAGGGAAATAAGGCTTCCATGTTAGTGTTTTGCCCCTTTTTCTCTTGATGGACAGGGGGAAGGGCTCGGAAATATTGTACGTATGTATACTTACATTATATTTAATCAGTATATAAAGAAGAAAAATGAAAATTTTTATATTCATTTCACTCTATTCCTTTTCCTTCGAATTTTTGCGATTATGTCAACCTGCGTACGCAGTTGTGCAGAATGATTTTATGTACTTCGTGCTATTTTCCAGTATGTTTGATGCAGCTAACTAGTCTGCTGGTACAACGTCTAGATCAAGGGCCTGTTCTTTCGGTGAGAAATCTAGGTTTGCAGTGGGAAATATAAATTTCCAACATAAAAGAATCAGAAAATTTGGAGCGGGATGAGAAGAATTGATAAATCTAGATTTTCCACATAAAAGTAGGAAATTCGGGGTTGGAAGGAATGGAAAGGAGAAAAAAATTTCCGTTTCCCACTCAAAAAGAGCAGCCCTGATATGTTGTCCTCTTAACACCCATTGTTGAATACCTCCCCCAAAATCCAATAGAAAAAAAACAAAAAAGAAAAGGTACTAAAGTAGGCACATATAATTTTCAATCGCAACGTGAGTAATGAGCTTTAAATGAACTGAAAAGTCAATTTTGGACAATTTTTCAACCTGGGTTGGGGGTGTACTAAAGCATCTCTTTGAACTATTCTTTGTTTTTTTTTTAGAGTAGTAGGTGGTAAACAATTAAATCTAATTTTTAAGAGTAGTAGGTGGTAAACACTTAAATCTAACATTAGATGTAATCCGTCTCTCTGTAATTACACGATTCGATAGGTTTGACTCAGCCTTGTAAGCTTAGGTTTAAACCCTCCTCAACCCGAATAAACAGCCTGAGGACGCAAAGCAATCTTCGACGCACAAGCCACTGAGCTACAACTTCTGTTTTTTACGTACCATGCAAACTCTATGCTGAACCACCAACCCAAAACCTAAAAAAAACCCAAAAAAGGGGGGAAAAAAAGGTGCGCTGTCCAACTAGAGATTTCGGTGGGTAGTTGAATGTGAATGCATGTAATGACTTCTTGGCTTAGAGCCCCGGTTACCACTCTTATTAGGACCTGCCTATGGACTACGTACGTACCAATCTTTGCATCCAACCTAAGATAACTCACCTACTGTTAGTTGACTATAAGCTTGGGCTCAAGGTAGCCCCTACCATCGCTGTGGCCGAAGAGAGAGAGGGGGGGTCCATGAGCCCACTTGACAAGTCAAAGAGCGATAAATGATGAAAATGTTGGAAACCAATCCATTGTGCCATTAGCCACAAAAGGGTCGAAGGCGATCGGACCACAATGACTAATCTCACCCAGAAGGGATGGTCCCTTGTGTGATTTTGGCTTGTGGATAAGGAGTCTTGTGTATGGTTGCTTAAGATATCAAGGCCCATACTATCCCAAATCATGAACAAGCAAGTTCAAGGCGCCCAACGAAAGCATTTCCTGTCTAAATCTAAGATTTACATTCGTCACATAGAAACAAGATTGTACAGATATTGTGCGCATGTACTTTCTCTATGTGCTGATTGTGGACTTTTTCTGTGTTGTAGCCTCGCCGTCACCCTCTTGTGCTACTCTCATTCTTCAATTTTTAGTTGTACTTTTTCGACTTTTTAATTTTTTGTGACTAAGAATTAGGTTATATTTGACTTTATGGGTCCTTTAAATTATTGAATTTAGTTAGAATTGTTCCCTCTACGAGTAGTTCTACCTTTTTTTCCCCCAAAAAATTCAAATACAACGTTTATTTTCAGGCAACAACTCGTAAAGAAATAATAGAATACACTCATAGAATGCTGACAAAAATACGGTCATACTAATGTGTAACAATGAAAGTCCAGCTTATTGACCTTAAAGGACATGTGCGTTTTATCACTTTGATTTCCTCTCTTTTTGTAATTCTTTTCACCTTCTTTCAACTTCATCCACCTTTTCCATCTTTTTACGTCTCATTTCCTCTTTCAATTGCTTTGAACTCCTTTTCACCGACAACTTTTATTTCTAGTTGAAAAAAACATGTTTTGACTAAAACATTCTAGTTTCGTCTTTTTGCAAACTAAGTAACAAAATTGTAGGCGGCTTAATTGATTCAAAAATATTGCATGAATCGATGTAACATAATGTGAAACTATTGTAGATTCATTGGGCATTGTGTTATGTCTTACTATCAATGAATTGTGTTGTGTTTTCTTCACACACACACATATATACATACACACACACACACACATATATATATATATGATCATTAGTCTAAAACTTGAAGCATTATTTGTAATCGTATATACTTCAAGTTGTAAATCCAAACTTTTGTGTGATTGTCATAACCTAGCTGTTGTTGACTCTGTACACTGTTCTGTAAATATTGCGAGTTACACAGACAATGCAAGATATATTGGTTATGATTGAGAATATGTTCTTACCCAAAAAAAGAGCCGATGTGAAAACCTAGTGATATGCATATTTTTATACAGCTTTTGTAGTACAACTCGTGGAAGAATAAATCAGTAATCAGCAGATCCAAAAACACAGAGCCGCACAAATTGAAGCCGCGCTTTTTTGTCCATGTTGTTCTTAAAAGGCCCAACACCAATACACCATGCTGGATGCTGCATGTTGAAGAAAATTCATTTCTGGAAAAATAAAAATATTTCTGGAAAAATAAAAATAAAAAAATGCATGCGTTTAAAGTTTTAGGAAGGAAAAAAGAAAGGAAAAAAAAAAGATTTAATTTGTCGGCTGAGATTAAGGACAGTCACAGAGCCTATATTCTTAAATTTGTTCATTCAAGTCATACGGATTCTTCTTTATTAAAGTTAGAGGGAGTGAAAGAGAGCTATTTTTTTCCATTTATTATAAATATTTATCATCAACATTCATTGTTGATCAACATCAATCAGTACTGAACTACTGATCCATACTTAATCATATTTTCTATTCAGAATTTCAAACATAATTAACATTCATCAGCATTTCTTAGAATTAATCAATACTCATCAGCGCTTATTAGCAGTGATCAGTACTAATCAATACTCATCAACACTGATTAGTAATAAGTTATTTTTGATAATTTGAAAATAACAAGTCCGACATCTTCTTTTTCTTTCTTTTTTTTTTTAAGGTTTGAAGAATTAATCTATTTGTTTGTAAGGTGCTTGCAGGAATAAGGTCAAATATATATTTAATCCTTTTATATTTTGTGAAAACTTTTCCTGTGTTGAAAATTAATTATTGTTGTAAAGTAATATGAATTAGAGATTATATTGATACAATTTGGCTCAAATGTTCAGTATCTATTTCCTTTAAATGAAACTTAGGTT
>NCQT01142303.1:6399-18961 GCA_002740465.1 Stenocereus thurberi | reverse complement strand
CTTCAAACCCAAATTTCAACAACCAACAACAAAACTCACTGGTCAAGTGTACAAGGTAGGTACAAAATCACGCATATGAGATAGAGTTGTTACAAAATAACTAGAAATTACAGCATAGACGAGTATTCTATCATGTATACTATACCTATATACGAGCGACCAGCTAAGCCATAAGAAATAAAAAACCAATCAAAAAGGTACAAAAGCCCCCAAACCCGAGAAAACTATACAAATTGAAACAAGTTCAAAAAAATATGTATAAAAGGGCATATGATTTCACCGTCCCCGCGCCTAAATCTCATAATGTCCTCATTGGGCATTCAGGAGTCATAAACAACCTCAAAATAGATAATAATCATAAAAAGGCCTCAAGACCACGTATATACAAAACCAAGAGACCTAAGAAAAAGAGAATGAGACATATAAGAAATTAAAATAAGAAGGAAAAAAATGAGATAACTCATAACCATTAAGATGATACACATATACCAAAACCCCACAACACAACCACATAACCACGAAACCAGACACATAACCACCAAATCCAACACCAGCAACAAATATATATACACACACACACACACACACACACACATATATATAATTAAAAATACCACGAACTACAAAACATAGAAATACACAAAAGAAGCAGAATGTCAATCTCAATCATCACTCAACTCAACAATGTCCCAAGTTTCTCCTAAAAATTGATTTCCAACAAAATCACAACGTAATATCCACAACTAAATAAAAAGGGAAGAAAAAAGATAAAATGGGAGAAGAGTTAGAACGATTATAACAGGTTGGGTACTGATTGCACTCGAACTATGCCTCTCGAAGATAGTGCTATGGAGGCTTAAGGGGCATCAACCACTCCTTATCTCTCAAGACTCGAGTCTAACTCAAATGCATTTAACGCTCATAAGAGCTTGTCAAAGGCCACTGTATGCATATCAAAATGATGTAAATAAGGGAGCACAAGTAAAGACATAACTGATATAGTTAATATTTCCTAAAAATATTAAATGCTACAGAAAAATCAAAGGCATGATCAAAGAAAGTGCTCCACATGATTTTCCTAGGCACGCCCCCTAGGTATGCACAATAAAGATCAAAGAAGGACTATACCCTAATTTCATCTAAGGACTTGATAAATACATGCAAATGAAAGGGCGTTTGTGGGAAGTAAGGGGAATGAAATGAGAGTCAAGTCAAGTGGCTCAATGCAAATGAGATTTATATGCTCAAAGCTAGGAGCTACACTAACCATCACACCATCACCACATAACTTCTCAAAGGAGTCTCCTCAAGATATAGCTCAATCAAAGTAAGTTCTTTCGACCAAGCAAGCAAATCATCCTCAACAAAACTAGCATCAACCTTAGAAGACTCACCTATCTCTAACCCAATGCACTAAGCTAAAGCGAATGGAGAAGTAAATAAAGTCAAGCCACCAATGGTAGTGTCTCTAGGTGTGTTAGAAAAGGATGGGGCAGCAAATGATAAAGAACTCAATTGAGGGTCAAACACTTTCTCCAGGTTGGTCAAAGATGTATCAACAATAAACTGAGGCTTTGGAAGAAGAGAAAAGCCACAATCATCATAAAGACTATCCTTAGTTCTAGGGATAGTAGACTAGGATCGGTTTCATGTAATGGGTTACACTCCCTCATCTCACAAACTAAGTGCTTATGTTGCTTATTTAATATCACTACCATGGCATCAAGTCTAGCATAACATTCATCGAAAATATCATAATAAAGATAAGAATTGACATCATGATCAAATGATTGGACATAAGAGCGCATTGCATGAGGGTAAGAAGAATGATGATGGCATAGGTCCCTCAGTTGATCTACACATAGAGATTGAGTGTGCAAACCGTAGAAGTGGGCAAGGGTACACAAAAGACTTACTAGCTCTCTCACATTGCCATTTTATGTTAAGCTAAAGACTTAAACAAGTCCCCCACATATCATCAACATTTAAAGAGTGTCACCATACCACATGGACTCAAGAGTGACATGGGTCTCATGTTTTATCCCTCTCAAGTACAACATTGCATATTTTCAATTTTTCATATGTGAAATGCACACATTGAGCATGATAATCATTCAATCTAGATAAGTATTGCCCAAAAGGTTCATAGTTAAATTGAGGTAAACAGAAAATAGACTTTTTTTTTTTGCTTTTTAAAAATTTTTGAATTTTTTGAAGGCTTAGCCTTGAAAGCTCAAGCAAACCCCGATACTGTAAAATGTTAATGCCTCAGTAACGCTCAAACATTATATGGGAAGAATTTAAGTCTTAAAGTTATAACCTCATGTGTACGGTCTATTGGCTAGTAATTGGGGTATTGTCCACAAGAAGTTGGGCTTCAAGTATTGAAATTACCTTAAGTGTTTCAAGCTAGGCTAAATGAAAGAAAATGCAAAACAAGCTAAATTTAACTAATAACACAAGAAACAAGGCTTCAAAGTATGATTTGGCTAATTGACGAACCTAGTAGTCAAGGCAGGCGCTAACCTACTAAACTTATGTTGACAATTAGAGATGGTCAGTTACACCATCAAAGACCGACTAAACCCTCTTTCTACGATAATGGGATAGTCTAATTGGCATAAGCACCTATTTTCATGGGGCCTAATTTAACCACGAGATTAGCAATTGTCATGCCCAAATCATGGCTATTCTCTCTGCTACACTAGCTAATTGATCTCACCTTTTAACGTAAGTCAACTGTTCAAAAATATGGATGAAAACTCTTTCAAGTATTTCATGAACATGTAGTAGGCATGAGAGAAAATTCTTAATTGAAAACACAAATTAGGTGGGTAAAGTCTCATGTAAGACTAATTAGCTATCAAAGAGTTAATCAAAATCCAAGCCAACAAAAACCAGGTAATAATCATCACAAGAACACAATAAAACCTAACTAAACTAAGTTAGCAAGTAAGTTAACAAGCAAGATATAGCGAAATGAACCTATTCTAAGATGGATTAAAACAACTAATAAGAACAAAATCACAATAAAAACTAAACATTTAAGCTAAACATACTCTACACAAAGATATGATAAGAGAAACAAGAATAAAACATAAAATACAGAGAGCATGGGGGATGGGAAAAGAGAACTTAGTTTTGATGCTTGAGGCAACCTCAAATCTACAAGCTTAAATCAAAATCAAGCTAAATGAATCCTAAACCACCTAGTTTATTACCCCCTGATGGAGTTGTTAGTGGCTAACCATAAATAAAACCTAGCTCTAAAACCTAAAAGCTCCCCCCTCCTCCCATGAAAGCTACCTAGAAGCTTCTCTTAAGTAGAAGTTGAATCGATAAAAGGCCATGGGGTTGGCGTGGTGATAGCTAGCCAGGGCAAAAATGGGGTGAGAACATAGGGTGAGCACGGCTGGCCTGACCATGGCCACCCCCTTACTTTTTTGGCCTAGCTTCCTTGATTATTGTGAGGTTGGCCACCAGTTGGGGCTTGGTCATTGGTAGCCATGTTAGCCCTCCTTCCCTTGCACTCTTCAATTTTCCTTCATTTTTTTCTTCTTCTTCCTTACTCTATCATGCTTGGGCCCCTTGCTTGTATTATCTTATCTCCAAATAAGAGCATTATTTTCTCAATTAGCATCATTTTGAACTGTTTTTTGTCAAATTTTAGATCAATGTTATGTCCTACAAAATAATCAAATACCCAATGACAATCTTCAAAATTATAGCCTATGGATAAAAGTTGGGTAAATGAGGGCATTAAACATGATATTTTAAGACCGAACATTGAGAAGGAGTATTCATTTGAGGAGAATCCTTTAGAGGAATCTTGTGATGAGGAATGTGTTGATATCACACCTTCCTGCATGGAGCTTACTGATGCGACCATTGTTGAGCTCCCTCGAAGCATGTCTCCACTTTTGTTGTCTTAACCCCTATCTTATTCCCTCTTCATTTTAGTTCATAGATCCCTCAATGTCCACCATCTTTGAGTATAAGACCAACATGATCGATGCCCCTAATTTAGACCGAATTTAAAAAGTTTAAGACTATAGGACTTGAGGATTGGATAGAGGGTTTAGGATTCATCTCGTTTTTGCTTTCATTTTTTTATGTGGTTTTAGGATTTAGGATTCACGCCTTATTCTATAACATTGAGCAATGTTAGGCATGTGTACAACTCTTATGATTGGGCCCGGAGCTTTGATAAGCTCAAGAGAGCTCTCATTTCTATTTTGGTGATGTTCTCACTTTGGAACACCTTTTTCTTGCTAATTATTTTTGCTTTTGTGAGGAATGTTCCTATTTGATAAGTCTTTATAAGCTCCAGTGGAGATTGATATAAATGTCAATTTGGTGATTTGATAGGGTAATTGATGCTTCATGGACCTCCTTTAGATAGTAAGGCATAGTTTAATTGCATCCAAGATCAAGCCTGATATGATCGTTCCGACACTTCTTTTTTCCCTTTCAATTTGTTTTGGTACATAGTTGTGGCATTAGGATTGTAAATTTGTAGGATGTAGTTGTTAAGCCTAGAGATGACTTTGATCTATTTCATGTATTTTTCTTTTATGTGCTGTTATTGGTAGTGTAATTTGTTTTGTGAATATTTATTTGTGCTATTTGGTTTTTTGTTTTGTTGATGGTGTCATGTGTTCACATATATATTTGTTAGATTGTTGGTTTTGCAGCTGTATTACTTATGTAACTGCCTTTTGGAGCATTGGCGCCCACAATAAGGACATTGTAGAGTTTTGGCATAGAGGTGAGGTGCCCACTTGTACATATTTTTTGAATTTTTTTCAAAATCTATTTCTGTTTTTGTTTCGCTTTGAGGGCTTGTGCGCTTTTTAAGGTGATTGAGATCCTAAATGCCTTGGTTGTTAAGTTATATCTACATACAATATGTATGAAGAGATGTGCAGTCTAGGATGTCATTCTGATTTTTAATAGTAGTCATGTCTTGTATGCGTGATTTTGTGCCTAGTTTGCTCACTTTACCATTAATTCTTTGGGTCTAAGTTCTAAATTGGCAAGTAAATTTTTTGTTTCTAAAGCTTTTTAAAAATTGGAAAAAAAATTAAAAAATAAAAAATAAAAAGGGCCTAAAAAGTGCATAAAATCCGACACTAATGTTCAAAGCCATGATCTTTGTTTATATCGTTAACTTGCTTGAATATGTGCTATTATACTCAATTACACATTAATTTGGGAAACAAAATAAGTGTGTTGGACCATCCAAGAAACCTCCCCTTTTTATAGGAAATACACGAATATTTGTAAGTCGGGTGGTTCTTGGGTGCGTACATTTTTAATTTTGATAATCACCAAAAAAAGGGTGCAAAGAAGTTAATTAGACATAGAAAATGGGGATCATATCAATTTTGGCAACTGGATTTCTATGGATTGATACACATTTGGACATGTACGAAGGCGTAAATATCATTTTATTTTGTTGTGTGGCCGGCGTGAAAAATTGAGAGCCTTATTTCATCTTTTAGCTTAAATATATTTTGATTGTATATTGTATTTGTATGTAGTTTGGTGACTTGGTTACTAGGGTCAAACCAAGGGTCAAGAAATTGGATAAGTCGTGTGCATAATCTTTTCATCTTTTGTATATATGATCATGTTTTGAAACTATCAAAGGAGATTTTTCTTCATTTTTGAAAAGACTTTGTGGGTATATCTTTTAAAAGCCCTCAAGAGATCTCACTTGTCCATTTAGAGAACCAAGAGGTTTAAAGAAGTTGCATAAGCCAAATGCGATCGTGATTCACAAACTGAAATGGAACCCAGAATAGATGATTATCCAAATCCTTCACTAGTTATACTTTCGGGTGTCACTGGATGGAGTCGTCGCGGGATGAAAGTAAATTAGCTTTTAATAGTTTTATTTTGTTTTGCTCGAATAGGAACAAAGTTTTAGTGTGTTTGGGCTTAATATGCATAAATTTTATATCTCATTCTACCCAGATTTAGCTCATCATAATTATTAAATTACATATTTTATTAGTGTTCTTAGTTTTGTACCTAATAAGGAGAATTGCTCAAATGACGAATAATAAGTGTAAAACATGCTCAAAGTTAGGCATTTTCACTCGGTTGAATCATAGAAGACAACTGAAACTAACCCTGAATTAAAACTTAGCACGACATTAACACAAAGTTTGCTTAATTTCTAGTCACATTAAAGTTGTTATGCATTCAAGTTAATGATTAATTGTTTTTTCTCTCTCTCTTCTTTGCAATCTTCTTATCACAATTTTATATTTTTCCATGTTTTTGATCTTATTTAATGCTTTCCGTTTTTAGAATTTGGGTCAATTTATGCTTCTCAATCTCGGTCTCTTTCTACTATTATTCTCTTTAAATCTTCCTGAAATGTTGCAAATTTCTAGCTTTCTTTCTTTTCTTAAGTTGGGACTTCAAAACCACTTTGTGCAAGTTTGAATTTTCGGTCAATTATGGGTTAGACTATCTGTATTCAGAGTAGATTAGTGCTAAATAAGTGGAGTGAAGCCATAAATTTCATCCCCTTGCTCTAGCATTGAAGGTCAACCTATATTGTTGGATTTTTTGAACTTTTGATGTACTCTGTTTTCTCTTTCTTCTCTAAGCTAGTATATTTAATGCTTTTTTACATAAGTTAGAGATTTTATTAGCTTATGGTTACGTACGATGGTATGTTTTTCTCTGATTTTAATTAGACTAGGATTAATGAATGATTAGTTTAATTAATTATATTTGGTCACTTTTATTGCTTTTCTTACGCTAGAAATGTTAGATTTGCTAATAAATAACTTGATATGAACACTGTCCCAGAAAATGATAAATTTTCACACGACTAGCTCTCCAAAAAACTAGTCAACAGCATAAAACTAAGCGGGTTCCTTGAATTTGATATATCCTTTCACAAGCTCCTCTTAATCATCCTTTACCACAACTTCATAGTGTGAGTAAGTAGTTTTATAGATCTATAATTATTTAGATTTTGTATATCACTATTGCTCCATTAACCACTTTAGTCCATCTTCACCCAAACACTTCTAAAATTCCGCCGGGATACAGTTTGGGCCCCTAACCTTTTCAATCTTTATCTTCCGTAAAACCTCTTTAATCCCATCTTTGTTGATGCATGGCAATAACTATAATTATGTTGCCCCTCACAACACCTTTTCTCATAATTCTGAGAATTCTCAATCATCTCTATTCATTCTCAGTCATTCTTTCTAATATCTCTATTCATTCTTATGCTCGAAGATCTTCGCACTGATAAATCCATCCAGTGGATTTGGATTCTTTACATGACTCCATTAAAGACGTGAGACAGAAAATAAATCCATGACCTGATGCATCTAAGGTAGCTATTTTCCAATTATTTCGGAGGTGATCGACTAGTTTTCTTTTAAGGAGTCAATTAGTTGGAGCAAAACCTATCTCAGTGAGAAACCAATCTCTTTAATATCACAACCTGTGCTAGTACTTCTTACTTGAATTTGATACGTTATATAACTTTTAGATAACCACAAATGTGGGATATGATACCAAAACAACAAAGACTCAAAAAGAAAAGCAACTTAGCAATGTAAACTCCAATCATTTATGCACTTTCAATATCTCATTCAAAAAATATCGTGTCCAAAAATGTATTAATTAATCTATCTCACTTTTTGAAGGCAAAGATACTTCTAGGCAAAATCATATGTGCATGATGAATTTATAGCCTGTAGCCGGCATGTAGAAGTCGTATCCATAAGAAGTCATGGTGTCAAGTACCAAAGTTATCCTGAGCATTTCCTCCTAGGCAGAACAAAGGGTTGATAGAACAAAAAACTATGTTTAAGAAACATAATAAGGGTCTTGGTTTGTGATTTGACCACATCTCATTAAGAAATCTAACACGAGCTCTAAATGCGATTATGGAAATGAGTGGAGGAATCAAGAACCTGATAAACACTTTATTCACTCCTTTTCTTGTATTTTCTTTTCTTTTATTTCTTTTTATTTTGTTTTTTGTTTTCAACAAGGCCAGTCATGGCAAGGGAAAATATCACATACAAACTCAATTCAATCCCAAAAAGTATCCATCCAAAATCAACTCATCAAAATGAAAAGCGAAAAGTACACAATATACAAATACATATCATCCTCACTCAGCATAACTAAAGAAACAAAACCAACAACAAAATATCTCGGTTACCCATAAATTCCCCCTCCATCAAACATTAAAGTGAAGTTCTACTAGACTTGATATGGGGTTAGGAATATGTGTTTGGCTGAGTTAAATGTAAGAGTTCACAAGAAATGAAATTAGTTAGAGGCTCAAAGCAAATACCAAGGGGTAAAAATATTGATCATGTGATGACTATTTAGCTCAGATGCCAATCATTACAATGAAAGATGCCCTTATCATTACCAAAATCCACATGCTAAATGTGTCCTTGGATAAAATGAAATCAAGTTCTAGAGATTGTAGCAATCAAAGACTCACAAATAAAAGAAAGATGTAAGACTAAATATAACAATTAATCTATAGTGGCTAAAAGTCTCACGATTTTAATATACCAAGCTCAACATAACTAGCTCTAGAATGAATGTTAAGGTAAGGAATAGGCACATAATGGCACACTTTAAACCAAGATCTATCATGCACAGCATACTCATATAAGAGTTAATAGCTAAGGAATAATATGCCAAGGTAAGTCAAAATAGTACAAAAGTTCCCAATAAAACTAAAAATTTGTAAATCATTTTTTATGACATTTTTAAGACAAAAAAACTCTCTTTGTTTTCCTTTTCTAAACGTTTAAAGTGTGGCTTCTCTTATCTCACAAGTAGATTTCACAATATCCTCATTAGGAGCCATGGAGCCATGACACCAACAAGACAAACTAAAAATTAACAAAACATACCCACAATAACATATATACAAAACCAATACACAAAAACAAAAAAAGAAAAGATATGTAAAAAATAAAGATCACAAAAGAGAAGAGATAAAACGCATTTACCAAGTTGGACATCGGCTACACCTAAACTTAAGCCTCCTCCCACAATAATGTAAGCGAGTATTGAGGAGCATAAGCTACTCTTCCATAATCAAAATCCAAAAATCAGTTCAGATGCCATCAAAGCTTGAAGGAGTTATCAAGTAACTGAGCATATAATAGACATAAATGTATGTAAGAGTGGAAAAGTACAAAAATACAAATGATAGTGAATGCTCTCCTAATTAAACTTGTCAAATGTCTTAGAAAAATTAATAAAATAATGAAATGTAGGTCAAGCAGTCCATACAGTATCTTTGCCTTGCTAGGTGATTGCTTGGGGCTCTCCTATCCACTGACATAGCTTACGATCGTGGGTCAAATATAATTCCATGTAAGATCCCATTTTCTCATATAATATCCACAATGATATTTAAGTATCTCCAAAGCAATTTATGCTCATACAGTGGGAGATGAAAAATAGGCATTTTTCTCTTCTTTTTTTTTCAAAAAATTGATCTTTTAATCTTATTTTTTTGTATTTCTTTTAATTAAATTAAACGTCTAACATCAAATGATCAGGAAGGTCCAAAAGTTAAAAAATGTCAACTCCCTAGCTACAGTACTAAAAACTTCTTAAGTTAAAACTGCAAGTGCACAGTGTAGTCATAGTTAGCATTCAATACGTGTGTGTTGTATCCATATGGAGTTGTATTTTTAAGTAATGAAGCTATCTTGAATATTTCAAGTTAGGCAAAACGAAGGGTTGATAGAAAACAAAACTAATCTAAAGTAACACAAAAGGGGTGTAAATTGTAATTTGATCACCCAAGATAAACCAACCAATCAAGTCAAACTATAACCTCCCCAAGTCTATACTAGCACTCAGAGATAGTCAATTGCACCATTGAAGCTCACCTAAGCCTTTTTCAAAGGTCAACAGCTAATCTAGTTGTTCTAACCACATACTTCTGTGCGGTCTGCTCGATTAGATCATAAGAATAATAACCTTGGATCTGTCTAATATTTACACTATTTTTATGTCCAATCTTGACAATTTTCTCTATACATCCACTCTAGCAAATTCACCTTTCAGTGAAAGTCAATTGTTGAAAAATATGGATGAAAGCTCTTTCAAGTATTTCATCAAACATCTAGCAGGTATGTGAGAAAACTCTACGTTCAAGTACAGACAAGGTGGATTAAGGCCTAAACAAGATCAATTAGCCATCAAAGAGGCTAACCACAGCCAAAGCGAGCAAGTCTAACTACTACATGACATTAAAAATGCAATTGAACAATGAAAAAATTAATCTAATAAGAAAGTAAATAAATATTGATTGAAAAGAGAAAGGGAAGAGAAAACTTAATTCATAGAAATTGGAAATTTTCGATCTTGTGCACAAATCAATCTAAACTATCCCCAAGCTAATTTGATTTATTCCTCCTAAGGTGGTTTTTAGAGACTACCCTAAAACTTTAGAAACCAATAAATGAACCTAGAATAAAGGATTATCTCAAAAGGACGCAAAATGGGGTGTAAGTATGAACTCAGATACTACTTCAGTGACACAAGCCTTGCTAGATGACAGGACCACTCATGTCAACATGTTGGAAACTGGACTAAGAACCGCATGAAACAAGCACCACCTTGGGATAGATTTAAGGGGGCCAGTAGGGGTACACCAAACTATTAATATGTAATGTACCTGTACCAAACTATTAATATGCCCAGTTAATCCTTTTTTTTAGAGTTGACTAATCTTGTTGATTTGATTTAAATTTATATTAGTAATTTGATACTGTTTAATTAATCTAATGAATCAAATAATATACTACAGATCAATTAAAATTATATTAAAACAAAAAATTGACTTCTCTTTTACGAAACAGGCAAAGGGAGATGTTTGTAAGGATAATTAAGAAAGTAGTCAACACATTGTTGGTTCCAGATACATAGAGGGTGAGGTGATTTCTCAAATGAATATCAATAGGCCAAATCAATCCAATTTAGATGATGAACAACTGAACCCCTGTAAGTCTTCAAGAATTGAAGTGGAGGGTTCTGATCGCAACTATTTAGTATGTGATGTACGTTAATGTAAATCCATTGATAGTTACCCTATAAATGAACGGGATGAGATTTGAATGGCACTTATAAAATTTAAACTTATTAAGATTATTATCCATCTTCTGCTGCACAAAGCCATCCCCGTCATTTTCAATATCATTGGTTTAAGAAGTTTTCTTGGTTAGAGTATTCACGTACAAAATCTATTGTTCACTATTTTTTGTGTTTCTTTTCACAACAAAGCCAAGCGAGACGGCAGGATCAGATTTTTTAAAGTGATAGGATTTCAAATATGAAAAAAGTCAATGATGGAAAAACGATTGTGCTTTGCTTACTCGTATTTAGAGATTCTAACTCCGCTCACAATTTTGGGGTTAAAGGCTTTGATAATTTGATAAACCAATGACGTTATATTGTAAAGGTAGTTGAGAAAACAACTAGCAAGTAAATTTTGAAAATCACTTACAACTAAAAACAACTGTAGATGATATTTGGTGGTTGACATTTCAATCATATCCATTTAAAGGTTTATCATGAAAGTTCTGATTTAGTGAATCAAGGAAATTTTCTTGAATTGGTTGAACTTTTGGTTCGCAAAATAAAAAAGTAAATACTATTTTCAAAAAGGCTCCAAGCAAAGACTAGTATACATCATTAGATATTCAAACACATACAGTACTTGTTTTTGCAAAAAATGTGCAAAAGGCAATATGTAAGGACATTAGAGATTCTAAGTTTTGCTTAATTATGGATGAATCAAGAGATGTAGCTAAAAAGAAAATACCATAGTTGTGATATTTGTTCACAGATACAAGTGTGTAAGAGAATGATTTTTGAACTTAGTACATGTCAAATATATGACATCCTATAGAATAAAATATGTTCCCTTTTATCTCATCACAGCCTTAGTGTTTGGAGATATTCGAGGTCAAGGTATGATTTAGTTAATAATATAGGTGAGGAATAGAATGAATATAGGCATTATTTCCTAAGGACTGTCCTTATGCATATTATATACATTGTTTAGCTCCTCAATTGCGATTAGTGCTCATTCCTACGGCAAGAGAAGTGCTAGAAAGTCACACTTTCTTCCTAAACTTGAACTTTATTATTAATAGTGTTACTAGTTTTGCTAAGCATCATGATGAATTACAAGAAAATCAAATTGTTGAGCTATAGCATTTAGTTGAAACAAGTCAGCTTGACACTAAAGTAGGTGCTAATGAAATTGATACATTGTAGTGTCATGCAATACTAGATGGAGTTCGTAGTTTAATCAGTATGGTGCTTGATCATATTATATGGCCCTACTTGTTTAATACTTTATGATTTAGCAATTGATTGAGGATCTTCATTTTCTCAATTAAGGAATGCCAAAAATGCCCTTAACTACATAATGTCATTTGAATTTGTGTTGATTTTACATGTAATCAAGCAGATAATCAGTATCACAGAAGCACTTTGTCAGGCTTTGCAACAACAAAATATCATAAATGCC
>NCQT01142198.1:9447-24834 GCA_002740465.1 Stenocereus thurberi | reverse complement strand
TATTGGAAATAATGGAATTGAAATGAACAAAACAAATGAATAAACATTTGCTTTTCTTTGAATTAATAAAACCTGGTACAAGGATTTGAATCGAGGCACTTGGTAATAGAGTACGAGGGAGATGGAGAAGGTTATTTGAGAGGGGAATGGTAGGGGTGTTCATGGTTTGGGTACCCGAACCAAAGGAGATTTCGATTCGGGTACCCGAAATTTCGGGCCTGCAATATGGTGAACCGTATCCGAACCGAAACTTTCGGAGAACCGAAATTCGGGCACCCGAAAATTTCGGTTCGAGTTTTTGGTTGCCCAATAACTCATTTTTTAAAAATATTTTTTCCTACTTTACCTAATAATTTTGTTGTACCCATAATATAATTATTTCTACTTATGCTATAAAAAGTTATCGTATTGAGCCAAGTTGTACTTTAAATTATTACACAATATGATAATATAATCGGATATCATATCACAATTTACATTTCAATTAATCCATACTTCCATAAGACATAAGCTTGTTAACATCATATTCATGCCCAACGCATTCAAATTAAATAATGCAACGAAGTCAAAGTACTTCTCTTCTTTGGGTTTGGGAATACTTGACTTACAAAGTCTTTAGGGAATGGATGACATAAAAAAAGTTTCGAAAAAGTTTAAAAAAAAGTTTCGGGTTTTCAGCTACCCGAATCTTGAAAATGCCCGAACTGTACCCGAACCAATAATCGAAAAAAATATTGGTTTGGGTACCCGAACCAAAATTTTCAAATATTTCGATTCGGGTACCCGAGATTTTGGATCACGTAGCGGGTTTTCGGTTCGGGTTATTGGTTACGGATATTTTTGAACACCTCTAAGGAGTGAAATACAGGAGTCAGGTTGTGAATTGGCTGTGTAGAGCTTGTAAGGCTTGCAAAGGCTTTCAAAGGTGTTTTCCAAAGCTTGTCTAATATAATGCTATGGAGTACCTCTTTATAGAATACAATATGGAAATAATTGTTTACACGTGAACGGTAAAAATTGAATAATAAAATGGAATCTTATGTTGATAACTTCTGCTAGCAATCTTCAACTGTTAATGCTTCTTGTTGAACTTGGATTGGAACCACATCAAAAGTAAAAGAGTATTAAGTAATAATAGACTTTGGACTGTTCTTGAATTATTGGTCTGATGAGCTGTCTTGATAGTGACGTTGCATAAATCCTTATGATGAGTTATAGTCTTGCATAATTGTTTCTCTTGATGAGTCATTGCCTTTGATATTGACACGTTGATGATACCTTGATGAGTTATAATGAATATGATGTCTTGATGAGTAATAATTCATAATGAACCATAATGGCATTTTGGATGTATTTGGATTGGTTGATTGCTGGATACTCCTCTCGGGGGTTTTAGAGGGATTGATGTGGGAGATGATGGAAACCTGCAAAAAAAATTTTTGTGAGGAGATAATGGCCCTTACTTATGCCAAAGGTCAAGACCTTTGTGGGCTCTTGCCTGTTTTTTTGGGGGGAGGGGAATAATAAGGAGGAGTAGAAAATTTACTCAATAGTCATAGGGATCTTGAGCAGAGGGACCACCCCATGGGTCATAAGTTGAATGAACTGAGGATGAGAAAGTGGTTTTGGATATTAATAACAATTGTTTTTGTTTTTTGAGTAATTGGAGTGCATTAAGCTCAGCGGATGAGGTAGCTTTGCCTTTATTTCTGGAGTTGATGATGTGATCCTTGCAGAAATTCTCCCGTTAAAAAATCTGATAAAAAATAATCTTTGCCTTAAGAATAAATTCAATGCCAAAATCAAATGCAGATAAAATAGTTTGCCAGCCAGGAAATATTTGTTTAGAAACAATATTTTGAGCATTTTTTTAAAGAATTTCTTTTGCAGATTTGCAATCTATGTGAAGAAGAAATTTTTCATCAAGTAAATTATCTTGAAATTTTGAAACACATAAAATGATTGACAAAATTTCCTTTTTAATTGTTGAATAATTTTTTTGGGTTTCGTTCCAAATGCCGGAATGATATCGGACTATTTGTTCGATAGAATCTTAGGCAAGTTTCTTTTGTTTAAATATACTGTCGTAAACTATTTCTGATGCATCGGTTTGAACTATCATGAATGAATTTGGGTGCGGTATTCCGAGATATGGTAAGGCTTTGACCTTTTGTTTGAGCATTCAAACAATATTGGTATATTCTTCAGTCCAAGGAGGAGAATTTTTCCGTAATCGTTTATATAGAGGTTCACAAAACTTTCTTAGATTTGGAAAAAAGTCAGATACATAATTAAGACAACCTAAAAATCGTTGTAATTGAGTTTTATCTTTAATTTCGTCAGAAAATTTATCCGCAAATTCAATTGCTCTAGCAATTGTGCATATATGCCTTGGTAGATATCATTTCCTAAAAACCTAATTTTGGTTTGGAATAATTTCATTACAACTAATCCGTTTTTCTTAATAACATGTAAAAAATTATAAAGATGTTTAAAGTGTTGGTCGATACTATTTGAATAGACAAGAACATCATCTATATAAACTATTGTGAAATGAGTGTAAGGGTTCAAAATATCATTCAAAATGTTTTGAAACTCTGAAGGTGCATTTTTTAATCCAAAGGGCACAACATTCCACTTATAATGTCCGAATGGAACTGTAAATGCTGCAATATACCAATCTCCCTCGGTAATTTGAATTTGCCAAAAACCACTTTTCATATCGAATTTTGAGAATATTTTTGCATCATATAAGCGATTGAGTATGTCACGTTTATTAGGAATTGGATATCTGATCCATTGTAACACTTTGTTTAATGGTTTATAATTAATAACTAAACGAGAGATGCCACGCTCTTTTTTTGCTTGGTTATTAACGTAAAATGCTGCACAACTCCAAGGAGATTTGGATGGTCTAATAAACTCCTTTTTTTAGTAATGTTTCCATTTCTTTTTTAAAAATTCAAGGAGTTCTTTATTCATTTGAATAGGTCTAGCTTTAGTTAGAATATTTTTTTTGGAGAAGTCTTTTTCATAAGGAAGTGATATTATATGCTTTTTTCTTTGCCAAAATGCATTGGGAAGATTAGAACATACTTCATTTTCAAACAATTCGTGTAATTCATGTATTTTCTTTTGGATAGAGGGTTGTTGTAACCTTTCTTAAATTTTTTTATAAACAATTTCGTTCTGTAAAAATGAATATATTTTTTCTTTTCATCAAGAAGATCAATTCGCTTTAATATTAAGGAATTTTGTAATAAAGATAAATCTTTTGGGTAAATAGGGGTAATAAATTTGAATAATATTGTTGTTCCCATAATTGCTGCACGCATGCCAATTTGATATACTTTAAATGGATAAATTTGAGTAATGAGAGGAGTTCCAAGAATAACTTCTTGACTTATATCTCTTACTAAAAAAAAGTTTTTAAAACAATATCCTTAATTACATATGTAAGCATTTGATAATTTATACTTAATTTGTAATGCCATACCATTGGCACTATGAAGTCATTGTTTTGTTTTTTCATAATATATAGAGGGAATTAATCCTTCTCCTATACAATTTTGATCCGCACCACTATCTAATAGTATAATAGTATTTAATTCAAAGCTATCCTTAATTTTAAAAGTAATATGAATATATCATTTTTGAAATTTATTTGATTAATAGTTGAAACAAGTTGTTGATCAGTAGCGATATCTTCTGATTGAATGTTTAAACAAGAAGGTTTGTTTTCTATTAATGCTAATCTTGTTTCTAATTCAAGATTTTTTGTCTGTAACGGCCATAAATCCTTTTGTAAAGTTTTAATTTGTTCTTTTAAAATATTAATTTTATTTTTAAGTCTTAAATATTAACTGCTTTTAAAATATTTGGAATCTCACGTGTTTCAAATATTTTATTGATACTTAGCTTATGAGGAGGTTCGAGTCTTCTTTTATTAAGATACTTTTGAATTTTTGTAAATACTCTTTTCTTAATTCTGGACCTTGGATTTCATTAATTAAATCCAGTAAAAATTCTTTTTCACTATTATTAGTGGTTATGACATTAATATACTTATAGCATATTCTTGTGGACTCATTACTTGATGAATATTTACTTGAATCACTTTCCAATTCATTGATATTATTGTCTTCGTAAGCAGAGGAGGACGATGAATTTTCCGATTGATTAGGCGTATCTTTGAGTTCAAATAATGAAATTAATTTTTCTTGAATATCTAGATGTTCTGCAAATATTTCATTTAATTTCTTTTTAACTTTACAATTTTTTATGTAATGACCTGGCTTGCGACATTTATAACAAGTATTAGTATTATTGATTCTCCTTTTTGTAGTAGTCTTTTTAGGACTTAATTTTTTGTAATTTGGATTTCATGTATCATATTGTTTCTTCTTACTAATTTGAGTTTTTCTTCGTTTTTGACAGATGGAGCTTCTAACTTTGGAAGGCAAAATGCTTCACAAAAAGAATCTAATTCTTTTCGTTTAGTGGCTTTATCTGTTGAATATCTTGTTTGTAATTTTAATTCATTGCATAATGAAATTCCTTCTTTTTTAATAAAACTTAATAATTGACAAAATGTAATTTGTTTGAATGGATTTGGACCTTTGCCGATGACTTCACTTAATTTGTTAGATATTCTTTAAGAAAATAAAGATGGTAATCCTGAAACAAAATTTTCTTTCCCATAAGTTTGACGGCAGCCTTCTCTTTTTGAAAGGTACGCTAAAAACGTACCTTTATATCAATTGTAATCTTCGAAAGTTGGGCATCTTAAATTTATTAAAAGAATATCTATTGCAGCATTAATATCTTTAGGACTTCTAAGAAAATTAGTAATAGTTGTGTGAATTACTGTCTCTATATTGTCAGGTTGTCCTTGAGAATTTGTGTGAGTTCTTATTTTATCATATTCATCCTCTTGAATATAATTCTCCCACCAATTTTTGAGTATACCAGTGAATCCAAACGTTAATAAATCAAAAGCTTGTAAATCTGTTGCACGTTTAGTTGAACAAGTTTTATAAGTAATCGACATTCTTTGGAGTGTTACAAATATTTCGTGGTCACTTCAACCATCAATATTCCATTCATATATTGAATCACTAGTAAAATTTTCAGTAATTATTGTTCTAACACTTTCAAGATGAAGATCTAGAGGAGTTTGCAAGGAATAATATAAAAGTTCCTTTTTATATATTTTATTAATATTTTGAAAGTCATCATCCGATTTAGATAAATCGTTTTCTAAAATATTAACTATATTGTTGGTTGATGTTTCTGCTTCTTTTTATTTCTCATCAATTTTTGAAATTAAAGGAGTACTAGTATCCGGTAGTTTTAATTTATTTGAGCGTCTTATTTTAAATAGAGGTTTTGCAATATCATCTAAGAAGTTTGGCTTATTCTTTTTATTATCGTTAATATCTAAATTTTCTAATTTTTCAGTTAATGAATCAATTTCTTGTTTTTTAACAATTGCTCCAATTTGAGTGAAGACCATATTGACTTGTTGAGACACCGTATGTAATACTTGATTTGTATAATTATTTTAATGATATACCTTTTTAATATCGTTCAAATGTATTTGACTATTTTTTGGATCATTTCTACCTATTTTGAATAGAATTACGGGGATATTACCTTCAGGGGCAGTTAATATAATTTCTTCTAATTGAGGAGTAAAAGAGGCAATTATTTGACCATTTTCGAGTGTCCATTTTTTAGCAAAACTAATATTAGTATTTATTTTTTTGACTTGGAATGGGTCTGGAAGATTATGATCAGAGGCAAATATAGCTCACCAATTGAAGAAAGGGACATTTACTTTTTGTCTTTCCATAAATGAATACCATTCTTGTCTAATAAATGACTGTGCATTTAAATCAAAGTGTGAAAGGAACCATTCTCTTTTGGTTTCATTCTCTATTGAATTGAAATTTTGTCATAAATAATCTTTATTGAGTTCAAAGGGCGTTGAAATGACATTAACTGAAGAAAACGATGGGGGTTGCATAGGTGAGTAAGTTGGTGAACCTATGAAAGAAGTAGTTTCATCTATTGGCTCGGCTATTGGAGCTTTGTAATAAATTTTTTGAGTATCTTCTACTTGATTATCTTTCAAATAATTATAATTAGATGACCTAGAAGGCATTGAATATGAAATTCGAGGGTGTTCCATATTTTCTGAAAATCTTGAAGACGAAACTTTTTCTCTGCTTGAATTAAATCTTATTAGTATTCCACCATCAGGTCCTTCTATTATTTGTTGAATATTATTTTGAGCAATATTTCTTTGTGGTCTAGTATTTTGAATAATAAATTCTTGGGGAATAGTAATTTCATTCCATTTTCATAATTTAGGAGTAACAGTAGTAATATTATCTGATTCAACTTTTAATAATATGGTTTCATCTAAACTAGGTTTTAATATATATTTTGGATGAAGTTGGGATGATGGTAATTTGAAATATACTCTGTTAGTAATAGCAAAAATTTCTTGAAAGCTCGCGAAATTGAACTTTTAAATCATTTTGAATATTAGGAAGATGGATATCTAACATTAAAGTATCCATAATCCAAGGGTCATTTAAATCTACTGAATAATTTGGACAACAATTAAGATATATGAGACCATTGCAAATATTAGTTTGAATCATGACCACTAATGAATCTTTGTAACGTATTAATCTATTGTCATTTAGGGCCATGAATATTGGACAACTAATTCTAATCTTGTTAAAGGTTTGAGTGCAACTTGAATCATGCCAAAACAAATGTATCGATATTTCTCTTTATATTTTTTAATAGCAACTTTTAAAAGTAATTTAATTGTTTGAAGTTCTTCGTCTAAACTAAATGTTTCTTCATGATCCTTTATTGATAAAGCAGCATTGAAATCAAACTTACCTATTTGATAAATTGTTTCTATTTTTTGTTTAGGAACGTCCCAATTAGACAAATCAATTTGACAACTAACTTCCTCATTGTTAACCACATTGGAGTTCTTACTACTACCTAAACTAAGACGATCTCTAAACCAAGAGGCCATCTGAGTTACGTTTGAACACTTAGTTAGGAGTCATGCACATTCTACCGAGATCACTGGGACCACCCCACTGGGACCACCTAACACACGGCTGATCAACGGACTTATCGGGGATGACTAATAGCTGACCAACACTGGCAACGGCTAGACACTAACTAAATAGACAAATTTGGCTCTGATACCAATCGGGGATAGGATCGATCTAGGCGGGCAGAAGTGAAGGCCTAGATGCGGGATTAATGCAGCAGATGAGCGGAGTAGCAAATTGTTGTTATGCAAATTATAATTTTGAAATGATAATTAAAACGATATTGGAAATAATGGAATTGAAATGAACAAAACAAATGAATAAAAATTTACTTTTATTTGAATTAATAAAATTTGATACAAGAATTTGAATCGAAGCACTTGATAATGGAGTACAAGGGAGATTGAGAAGGCTATTTGAGAGGGGAGTGGAATACAGGAGTGAGGTTGTGAATTGGCTATGTAGAGCTTGTAAGGCTTGCAAAGGCTTTCAAAGGTGTTTTCCAAGGCCTACCTAATACAATGCTATGGAGTACATATTTATAAAATACAACATGAAATTAATTGTTTACACGTGAACGGTAAATATTGAATAATAAAATGGAATCGTGCGTTGGTAACTTCTGTCTGCAATCTTCAATTATTGATGCTTCCTGTTGATCTTGGATTGGAACCACGTCAAAAGTGAAACAGTATTGAGTAATAATGGACTTTGGACTGTTCTTGAATTATTGGTCTAATGAGCTGTCTTGATAGTGACGTTGCATAAATCTTGATGAGAGTCTCGCATAATTGCTTGTCCTAATGAGTCATTGCCTTTGATGTTGAGACGTTGATGATATCTTGTTATGTCATACTGAATCATAATGGCTTTTTGGATGTATTTGGATTGAGTGATTGATTGATTGCTGGACATCCCTCCCGGCGGGTTTTAGAGTGATTGGTGTGGGAAATGATGTAAACCTGCAAATAAAAGTTTATTAGGAGAGAATGGCCCTTAGTTTTGCCAAATGTTAAGACCTTTGCTGGCTCTTGTCCGTTTTTTTTTTAATAAATACGAGGAGTAGAAAATTTACTCAATAGTCATAGGGATCTTGAGCACAAGGACCACCCCATGGGTTATAAGTTGAATGAACTGAGGATGAGGAGGAATCTGATGAAGTAGCTTTGGATATTAATAACAATTGTTTTTGTTTTCTGAGTAATTTGGTCTCCTTTCTGAGTAACTGGAGTTCCTCAAGCTCATTGGATGAGGTAGTTTTACCTTTATCTTTTGAGAATCCCTCTTATTTCTTTTGGGAAGTTGATGGTATTACTGGAATAACTTGCTGTGTTGTATGCAATATTTTGGCTTGGACAATGTCTAAGGAGCAAAACTTGTTGATTGCAAATTTTTCTCACCATTTGATTTTGTATTCTCTGGCGAGAGAGAATGATGTTGGTGGTGGATAATATTGCATGATACTAAAAGACCAACAAAAAATCCACGGAATACCAAATTTCTTGTGGAATAGGATCTTTGTGAGATTTGGGAAATCTGTGGCGAATTTGAAATAAATTGGAATGATTTTTTGACGTCCTCTGGCCATACGCGTTAGAGACTACCATAAACAGTCCATCATTCATAAAACCATAATGGAAATGTAATTTCAGACCTTGTATTAGAAGTGATGAACCAGGAATGATTGAATGGTCGGTAAAGAAATGTTTGATGCCACGCATTTTGATAATCAATAAAGTGATATCTTGAAAGATTGAATAGAACAGAAAAGGATTTGGTGGTACATGTAGAAGACCAGTCTTTTCCTATAAGAACTTTGAGAATTCGACATTTGGAATAGGCTATAAAATTTGGATTATGTTTGTCTAGAATATGTTCAATTTCTACATATTTGAAGTCAACAAAGATAAGTTCATAAAATTGTCGTGTTTAACGGGGAGTCTGGAGTATAATAGCAATCTGGAAGAAAAGTAGCTTTGACAAATTTATTGAGTTCAAGAAGAGATTGAGGTTCTCGGCATTTAGTATAGGCAACATGATCGTGTATTTGTTTAGTGAAATATTTTGATAAGTCTAAAGAAGAGGTTTGAGTAGAGGATGAAGGAGGTTTTTTTCTATTAATGCTAATCTTGTTTCTAATTCAAGATCTTTTGTCTGTAATAAACATAAATCCTTTTGTAAATTTTTAATTTGTTCTTTTAAAATATTAATTTCATTTTTTAAGTCTAGAATATTAACTGCTTTTAAAATATTTGGAATCTCACGTGTTTTAAATATTTTGTTGATACTTACCTTATGAGGAGGTTCTAAAGAGTCTTCTTTTATTAAGATACTTTTGAGTTTTTGTAAATACTCTTTTCTTAATTCTGCGTCTTGGATTTGATCAATTAAATCCAGTAAAAATTCTTTTTCACTATTATTAGTAGTTATGACATTAACACACTTATAACATATTCTTGAAGACTCATTACTTGATGAATATTTATTTAAATCACTTTCTAATTTATTGATATTATTGTCTTCATAATCAGAGGAGGGCGATGAATTTTCTGATTGACTAGGTGTATCTTTAGGTTCAAATAATAAAATTAATTTTTCTTGAATATCTGGATATTCTGCACATATTTCATTTAGTTTTTTTTTTAACTTTACACTTTTTGGCATAATGACCTGGTTTGCCACATTTATAACAAGTATTAGTTTTATTGATTTTCCGTTTTGTAGTAGTCTTTTTAGGACTTAATTTTTTGTAATTTATATTTCATGTATTATATTGTTTCCTCCCACTAATTTGAGTTTTTCTTTACTTTTTTATAGATAGAGCTTCTAACTTTGGAAAGTAAAATGGTTCACAAAAAGAACCTAATTCTTTTCGTTCAGTGGCTTTACTTATTGCATATCTTGCTTGGAATTTTAATTCATTGCATAATAAAATTCCTTCATTTTTAATAAAACTTTATAATTAACCAAGCATAATTTGTTCGAATGGAATTGGACCGTTACCGATGACTTCACTTAATTTATTAAATATTCATTGAGAAAATAAAGATGGTGATCCTGAAACAAATTTTACTTTTCAATAATGTTGGCGACAGTCATCTCTTTGTAATAGGTATGTTAAAAATGTATCTTTATACTAATTGTAATCTTTCAGAGTTGGACACCTTAAATTTGTTAAAAGAATATCTGTTGCAGCATTATTATCTTTAGGACTTCCAAGAAAATTAGTAATAATTGTGTAAATAAATGCTTCTATATTGTCAGGTTGTCCTTGAGAATTTGTGTGAGTTCTGATTTCATTATGTTCATCCTCTTGAATATAATTCTCCCACCAATTTTTGAGTATACCAGTCAATCTAGAATGTAATAAATTAAACGCTTATAAATCTATTGCACGTGTAGTTGAATAAGCTGTGTAAGCAATCAACATTCTTTGGAGTGTTATAAATATTTCGTGGTCACTTCGACTATCAATATTCCAATCATATATTGAATCACCAGCAAAATTTTCAGTAATTATTATTCTAGCACCTTAAAGATGAAGATCTGGAGGAGTTTGCTTGGAATAATAAGGAAGTTTCTTTTTGTATATTTTATTAATATTTTGAAAATCATCATCTGATTGAGATAAATCTTTTTCAAAAATATTAACTCTATTGTTAGTTGAAGTTTCTACTTCTTTTAATTTCTCATCTATTTTTGAAATTAAAGGTGCACTATTATCTGATAGTTCTAATTTATTTGAGCATCTTATTTTAAATAGGGGTTTTGCAATATCATCTAAGAAATTTGGCTTATTCTTTTTAGTATCATTGATATCTAAATTTTCTAATATTTTAGTTAATGAATCAATTTCTTATTTTTTAACAATTGCTTCAATTTGAGACAAGACTATATTGACTTGTTGAGACACCGTATGTAATACTTGGTTTGCATAATTATTTTGATAATATACCTTTTTAATATCACTCAAATGTACTTGATTATTTTCTGGATCATTTCTGGCTATTTTGAATGGAATTGCGGGAATATTACCTTCAGGTGTACTTAATATAATTTCTTCTAATGGATGAGCAAAAGAGGTAATTATTTGACCATTTTGAGTGTCCATTTTTTAGCAAAATTAATATTAGTATTTATTTTTTTGACATGGAACGGGTCCAGAAGATTATGATCAGAAGCAAATATAGCCCACCAATTGAAGAAAGGGACACTTACTTTATGTTTTTCCATAAACGAATACCACTCTTGCCTAATAAATGATTGTGCATTTAAATCAAAGTGCGAAAGGAGTCATTGTCTTTTGGCTTTATTTTGTGTTGAATTGAAATTTTATCATTAATAGTCTTTATTGATTTCAAAGGGTTTTGAAATGACATTTATTGATGAAAACGATGGGGGTTGCATAGCTGAATAAGTTGGTGAACCTATGAAAGAAGTAGCTTCATCTATTGGTTCAGCTATTAGAGCATTATAATAAATTTTTTGAATATCTTCTACTTGATTATCTTTCAAATAATCATATTAGATGACCTAGAAGGCTTTGAATATGACGTTCGAGGGAGTTCTATTTTCTCTGAAAATCTTGAAGCCGAACCTTTTTTTTAACTTGAATTAAATCTTATTAGTATTCTACCATCAGACTTTTCTATTATTTGTTTAGGAATGTTCCAATTAGAAAAATCAATTTGACAACTAACTTCCTTGTTGTTAACCAAATTAGAGCTCTTATTACTACCTAAACTAAGACGATCTCTAAACCAAGAGGTCATTTGAGTTACGTTTGAACACTTAGCTAGGAGTCATGCACATTCTACCGGAATCACCTAACACACTGCTGACCAACGGACTTATCGGGGCTGACCAACAGCTGACCAACGCTAGCAACGGCTAGACACAAACTGAATAGACAAACTTGGCTCTGATACCAATCAAGGGCAAGACCGACCTAGGCAGGCAGAAGTGCAGGCCTAGATGCGGGATTAATGCAGCAAGGGAGCGGAGTAGCAAATTGATGTTATGCAAAGCATAAATCTGAAATGATAATTAAAATGATTTTGGAAATAATGGAATTGAAATGAACAAAACAAATGAATAAAAATTTGCTTTTCTTTGAATTAATAAAATCTGGTACAAGGATTTGAATCGAAGCACTTGGTAATTGAGTACAAGGGAGATGGAGAAAGCTATTTGAGAGGGGAGTGGAATACAAGAGTCAGGTTGTGAATTGGCTGTGTAGAGCTTATAGGGCTTGCAAAGGCTTTCAAAGGTGTTTTCCAAGGCCTGTCTAATACAATGCTATGGAGTACCTCTTTATAGAATACAATATGGAAATAATTGTTTACACGTGAACGGTAAAAATTGAATAATAAAATGGAATTTTATGTTGATAACTTCTGCCAGCAATCTTTAATTATTGATACTTCTTGTTGAACTTGGATTGGAACCACATCAAAAGTAAAACAATATTGAGTAATAATGGACTTTAGACTGTTCTTAAATTATTGGTCTGATGAGCTGTCTTGATAGTGACGTTGCATAAATCCTTATGATGAGTTATAGTCTTGCATAATTGCTTGTCTTGATGAGTCATTGCCTTTGATGTTGACACGTTGATGATATCTTGATGAGTTATAATGAATGTGATGTCTTGATGAGTCATAATGTCATAATAAATTATAGTGGCATTTTGGATGTATTTGAATTGATTGATTGCTTGATATCCCTCCCGAGGGTTTTAGAGGGATTGGTGTGGGAGATGATGGGAACCTGCAAAATAAATTTTTGTGAGGAGATAATGGCCCTTACTTTTGCCAAAGGTAAAAAACTTTGTAGGCTCTTTCCTTTTTTTTTGGGTTGGAATAATAACGCGGAGTAGAAAATCTACTCAATAGTCATAGGGATCTTGAGCACAGGGACCACTCCATGGGTCATAAATTGAATGAAGTGAGGATGAGAAGGAATCTGTTGAAGTGGCTTTGGATATTAATAACAACTGTTTTTGTTTTACTAGTAATTGGAGTGCATTAAACTGAGTGGATGAGGTAGCTTTACCTTTATTTCTGGAGTTGATGATGTGATCCTTGCAGAAATTCTCTTGTTAAAAAAATCTGGTAAAGAATTATATTTTCCCTGAATAAATTCAATGTCAAAATCAAATGCAGATAAAATAGCTTGCCAGCGAGCAAATATTTGTTTAGAAACAATATTTTCAACATCTTTTTGAAGAATTTCTTTTGCAGATTTGCAATCTATGCAAAGAAGAAATTTTTTATTAATAAATCATCTTGAAATTTTGAAACACATAAAACGATTGAGAAAATTTCCTTTTTAATTGTTGAATATTTTTTTTGGGTTTCGTTCCAAATGCCAGAATGATATCGGACTATTTGTTCGATAGAATCAGAGGCAAGTTTCGTTTGTTTACGTATAACATTGTAACCTATTTCTAATGCATCAGTTTAAACTATCATGAATGCTTTTGGTTGCGGTATTCTGAGACATAGTAAGGCTTTGATCTTTGTTTGAGCATTCGGACAATATTGGTATGTTCTTCAGACCAAGGGGGAGAATTTTCCCGTAATCGTTTATATAGAGGTTCACAAAACTTTCTTAGATTTGGAAAAAAGTTAGGCACATAATTAAGACAACCTAAAAATCGTTGTAATTGAGTTTTATCTTTAATTTCGCCGAAAAATTTATCTGCAAATTTAATTGCTCTAGCAATTGGGCGTATAGTGTAAATGCTGTCTTATACCAATCTTCCTCTGTAATTTGAATTTGCCAAAAACCACTTTCCATGTCGAATTTTGAGAATATTTTTGCATCATACAAGCGATTGAGTAGCTCACATTTATTAGGAATTGGATTTCTGATCCATTCTGATCCTTTATTTAATGGTTTATAACTAATAACTAAATGAGGGACGCCTCGCTCTTTTTCTACTTGATTATTAACATAAAATGCTACACAATCCCAAGAAGATTTAGATGGTCTAATTAATCTCTTTTTTTAATAATGTTTCTATTTCTTTTTTACGAAATTCAAGGAGTTCTTTATTCATTTGAATAGGTCTAGCTTTAGTTGAAAATTTTTTTTCAGAGAAATCTTTTTCATAAGGAAGTGATATTAAATGCTTTTTTCTTTGCCAAAATGCATTGGGAAGATCAGAACATACTTCATTCTTAAACAATTCGTGTAATTCATGTGTTTTTTTTTTTTTGATAGAGGGTTGTTGTAACCTTTATTCAATTTTTTTATAAACAATTTCATTTTCTAAAAGATGAATATATTTTTTCTTTTCATCAAGAAGATCAATTCGCTTTAATATTGAGGAATTCTGTAATAAAGATAAATCTTTTTGATGAACAATGGTAATAAATTTAAATAATATTATTGTTCTCATAATTTCTGTATGCACACCAATTTGATATAATTTAAATGGATAAATTTGAGTAATAAAAGGGGTTTCAAGAATAACTTCTTGACTTATATCTCTTACTAAAATAAATAAGTTTTTTAAAAAATATCCTTGATTACATATGTAAGCATTTGATAATTTATACTTAATTTGTAATGCCATACCATTAGCACTATGGGGTCCTTTTTTTGTTTTTTCACAATACATAGAGGGAATTAATCCTTCTCTTATACAATTTTGATCCGTACCACTATCTAATAGTACAATGGTATTTAATTCAAAGTTACCCTTAATTTTTAGAGTAATATGAATATACCATTTTTGAAATTTATTTAATTAATAGTTGAAACAGATTTTTGATCAGTAGGGATATCTTTTGATTGAATGTTTTTGAAGAAGAAGGTTTGTTTTCTATTAATGCTAATCTTGTTTCTAATTCAAGATCTTTTGTCTGTAAGGAACATAAATCCTTTTGTAAAGTTTTAATTTGTTCTTTTAAAATATTAATTTTGTTTTTAAGTTATAGTATATTCTTGAGGACTCATCACTTGATGAATATTTATTTGAATCACTTTCTAATTTATTGATATTGTTGTCTTCATAATCAGAGGAGGGTGATGAATTTTCTGATTGACTAGGCATATCTTTAAGTTCAAAATCATGAAATTAATTTTTCTTGAACATTTGGATGTTCTGCACATATTTCATTTAGCTTCCTTTTAACTTTACAATTTTTTGCGTAACGACCTGGTTTGCCACATTTATAACAAGTATTAGTATTATTGATTTTCCTTTTTGTAGTAGTCTTTTTAGGACTTAATTTTTTGTACTTTGGATTTCATGTATTATATTGTTTCTTCTTACTAATTTGAGTTTTTT
>NCQT01142162.1:5685-17394 GCA_002740465.1 Stenocereus thurberi | reverse complement strand
AAAATAGGTGGGATAGAGGAAATCGAGAAAAAAATGGAGCAAATGACTATCACACTTTAAACCATTATAAAAAATGCTCTAAAGAAGGTGAAGGAAAACTTGACAATGAGGGTGCTCATAAAACCATCTAGCAAGGAAATAATAAGAAAGGGGGAGAGATAGAGAAAGAGTCTACACATGTCAATCCACAACTAGATGACATAGATAAATTGCTTAAAGAATCATCCATATTCAATAATTACTTCATGAATCATATGTGATTCACTTCAATCCTTAAAAGAAAACTATCCTCAAAGTTCAGTACATTGGATATCAAATTTCTTAAGAGTGAAAACCTTACCACTAATTAAGAAATTTTGCGAATGCCACGAATTTGAAGGAAATTGAAATCAATGTCTTCCACTTCATATTTCCTTAGACATTTAACAAGGATGTAATGAGGTGGTATTAGAGCTGGTAAAAAGTTATCTGATCCGAATACACGAATTTGTCAAACTCGGAAAAAACAGGGTGCGGTCATGAATTTTTCGTCCAAATTTTGAATCCATACACAACTTTTTTGATATTTTTATTATCCAAATCTAATTTCTGATTCGAATTTAGCCTTACTCAAATTGTTCAACTCGGAAAAAACCAGGTATTGGACATCAGTTTCTTATCCGAATTCTCACATTGTCCAATTTATCCGACTTGAATTCAACCTGAACCTGAATTTTTGCTAGCTTCTAGGTTATAGATACAATTGACTAATAGGAGGTTGTAAATTGGACGAGCCCCTGTAAGCAATTGCTGGGTCACTATTCATGTAATGTTGACATGTCAATCACACTTGGAGATCTAGAACTAGTTAAGCAAGAGGAAAAAGAAAGCGTTTTAAAATTTCTTTGCTAGAAGGAGGGCAAAGGTTCCCTATATGGTTAATCGACCCTTAGAAGCAGGCCTGGTAAGGCTATTTGTTAAGAATTTCCAGCCCACTTGTAGGCAACAACTAAGATTTACACCATCCAAAAACTCTACAGTGCTGGGCTGTGCCAGCATGCTCATAGAAAAATAACTAGTCAGAGAAACACCCACGAAACCTACTAACAACGGGAAACGTAACTATATGATAAGGGCAAGAAAGGGATGGTTCCACGAGCAAGGAGATGGATGCTATAGTCCACTACACCGAAAACACTATATAAGCCCCCAATTTATAAGCGATATAACCCAATTAACTAATCACATATATAATAAACAAGGAAGCAGGAGATTAATTAAAGTTAGGATTATTATTGTCGTCCCCATTGTCTAAGGGAGACTAGGATAAAGCGATTAACTAAATATTAAGATATTCAAGCATCACCTTATAAATTTATTAAGTAAATATTAAGATATTCAAGCATCAGCTTGTAATTTACATTGAGCACTTAAGGTTTACAACCTAAAGCCATGGCATACACAATTTGGGCCATCAAAGATAGTTTTTCCCAAAATAGAATTTACAGCCAAAAATAAAGCTCCACACTGGCTCTTAAAAAAAAAAGTTTCGTAAAGACCAAGCCAACAACAACTAACCATGACATACTTAAGGAACTTGACGAAATAAGCTCACTTTCCTGATAGCGTTCTCTGCTCCTTATAGTATTTCCATTTCTTCCTTTAGTGTAGCTTGTGTTTCTTTCCTTGAAATAGTTAAGAAAACACAAAAACAAAAGAATGAGTTACAACTCTAATACATTATACTTGTACCGCAAAAATATATTCTAAGAGCTAGTGATCCATAAGAGAATGTCCTTTAGCCAAATAAAGGCTTGGTTCTTGATTATGATTCCCAAATGGATGAGGAGGAACAAAAACCCACTTAGAAGACACATTCTTAAACAAGATTACAACACTGAGCAAGAATAAAGCCCAAAACACATAATTTGTGGATTTTGTTTGTAAAAACTAGAGTCAACAAAAATCAAAACAAGATATATTTAGGATAAGGGCTAAACCACTACCTAAATTATTCAACCTACAATGCAGTCTCATAAAGCCTAAGTACTAAAAATTGGAATAAAGGAAAGACTCAAACTCACTACTCTCTTAGAGAGATGAAGAAAAAGCACCAAGATTTTCATTTCATAATCCAAATCTTCTAAATCTAAAAATATTACAAGGAATCAAGCGACTAAATAGGGGGATTCCCTTCTATCCAAGCTTGTACCAATCAATAGATTTACAAAGAAAGCAATCAATGAAATTCTAACAAGTCGTACAATTAAAAGGGGAAGCACTAAATAATTACTAGGCTAAAATTTGCTACACATGTACTACCTTCGTAGCATCCTCCACTATCCCAAACGGATGAATTTCGGGGAGATATTTTTGGGGCAAGCTTCTAGAAGTTTTTGCTAACTTCCATAAAAGCTTAACCCCTAAATCATCCATTTTCTAGCCCAATTAAGCTCTTAATTACAGCTATGCATTTTAGACCTACATTGACCCTTTGTTCGATTAAATCTCAATATCTCACACAATGCTTGCAATCTTAAGGTGAATAAGAGCTTTTGGAAAATAGACATTCGGGGCTACCCATCTATGTGTAGTTTGCCAAAATTGGAGCCTGTTTACCTATTCAAAAGTGAGATGGAACTAAGCTAAAACTCATGGCCGAAGCTACAAGGATAAAATAAAAGGGGCTTTGGAGAAATATTACCTAAATTCCTTATTTATGGCTAGTAATTGTCTTGCCACCCAACTAAACTTACGTACACTAAGGCTCCAAGCGGGTAAAGGCACAGGAAGATCTTCCCATAACATTCCATTTCCTTGAGTAATTAATGGAGCCGCATGTCTTGAATCCTTGGCATGTTGGAGAATCTTAATGTCGGTGGATTGTAATGCATCAAACACCTCATGTTAAAAAGGGTTTGCCCTCAAATCCTTGAGTTTCAAATCCATTTATACCAATCATGAGTAATTGATACTCCCTTAATTAGGTTTAGAAATGCTGAATGTGCCAAGAACTCTACCTCTCTTGAACATATAAGAGTTCCTAAAACTCTTAGGGTGCGTTTTAGCAAGTTAATTGAATGCGCCAGGTCTAGCACTCATCAGCATGTTGAAAATCCCTATGTACTCATTATAAATCATTTCAAAAGGGAATGGGGGCTCAAATTCAAGAGGTATATGATAATCATCAAGGGGTATTACACCATGGAATGCTTCTTTCTAAAATTCATTGAAAGGTGATTGAATTAAGGGGTGTTGAGGTGTTACTTTCTCACGTGTATTTGGTGCAAGCAAGAGTAAGGCAACTGATGACACGCTCTTACTAATGGTTCTCTCATCCTGTGTCTCACTCATGTAGAGGCTTTTATCACATCCCTCAATTGGTTTATATTTAGGAGGTGAAGGCAAAGAAGCAAATGTTAATGCTTGCATTGGTGTTTGTGGAAGTCGTCTCTATCACAACTCACATAATAATCAAATAACCATGGTCCACTAAGCAAAGTTTGACAAGCGCTCAAAGGACACATCCAATACAAAGCCTCATTTCTAAACTTGCTTGTTAAAAATGAAAGTTTCTCATTGAAAATAAAAGTAGGGCTTCTCTGGTGATGTTTACCCCAATTTTCAAATCAGGATGATAGAGATCCTTATAGTGAGAATGACGGACAATAGGTAGTATAACCTCCAAGGTGGGCTTTGATTTAGCTTCTTTCTCTTCAAGATCCAGAATTATCTCATTTTCTTCATTGGCCTCTTCTTTAACTTGAACTTGGCCTTGAATCTCTATGACATATCTACTTGAGCTTGAGTTTGAACCTCCATAATTTCTTCAACATGAGGATCTAGTGATGTAGAGTCTAGATTGGTAGCTTGAGGAAAGGTTTCACTTATGACCAATTTTTGCTCATCCCTTGTTTGATTAAAAGCTAAAATAAGTTAAGCTCCTTATTATACGTTGATCTCTTTTTAAGCAACAATAGGTCCGTCCTTCATGAGTTCTTGCTCAATGGGTACATCTTAGTAGAATCTCTTATCTATATATAACTTAAGCCATCTCCAAGTCTTGATTCTAGGCTTGCCCTCAAGAGCTTCTTCCCTTCTAAGGCATCTAAACTAATAAAGGGCAACACCTTGGAGCTCTGGGATGGCTATCAAAAAATTATCTAAATTAGAGCAACCTCTCGCCCTAGGGTGACCCTCAATGGCTTGAACCCATTTTAAGTAGTAATTTTGGTTAAAACTACCTTCACAATAAGGTGGTTCTCTCACAACCTCTTTGAATTGTGCTATTTGACTTGAGAGCCTCCTCACCATATATTGAAGATCAAGTATAACAGTATCTTTCATGAGATAGATAAAAGGAATGGAGAATGGCTTGAAGAAGGTGGCACGATCATGCTTACAATAGCACGGGCAAGAAAAAGAGCATTTAGAGGGTGGCATAGATGTGCCAGGTGGCAGGGGCTAGTCATGTCAAATTTCTTTATGAAAATTCCCAAGTGCAAGAATATGGCATAGGGGGATAGGGGCATGCCAAATTTTTGGTTTGGGGGTTTTTTTAATTTATATTTGGGTTAGGAATTGTATTCGGGCTATTTTTAGGGGTTTTTTTTGGGCTAAATGAGGAGATTCAGAGAAGAAAGTCTAAAGGTGAAAATAGTCAAGAAAATGGTAGAAGCAAATCAAACACCAAGATTGAAGTTTTTGATACTTAGCTTACCTAACATGAAGAAACTTTTTACCTTAATACCAAATGATCTATGGCATAATAGTATAATACCCTTTAGGCAAATAAAGGCTTGGTTCTTGATTATGATCCCTAAGTGGATGACGAAGAAGAACAACCCACAAAAAGTAGCACTTGGATGAAAAATTCTCAAACAAGACTACAACTCCAAGCAAAGAGAAAAACCCAAATACACATAAAGTTATGGATTTTGTTTGTGGAAACTAGCATCAAAAAAATCAAAAGAAGATATTTGCAGAGAGATAACAAGCACTACCTAAACTATTCAACTAATCATTCAATCTTATAAACCTAAGCATCAAAAATTGGAATAAAGAGAAGACTCAAATTCATCACCCTCCTAGGGAGACGAGCATTGAGATTTTTGTAGAGAGATAAAAGCACCAAAATTTTTGTTTCATAATCCAAATCTTTCAAATATGAAAATATTACAAGAAATTAAGCAATTAAATAGTGGGATATCCTCCTCTCCATGCTTGTACCAACTAATAGAATTACAAAGGAAACAACTGATGAAATTCTAGCTAATTGTACAATTATTTAAAAGGGGGACCACAAGATAATTACCAACCTGGAATTTGCTACACATGTACTACATTGGTGGCATACTCCACCATCCTAAGTGAATGAATTTGGGGAGTTATTTCAAGCTTCTAGAAATGTCTACTAACTTCCCATAATGGCTTAATCCCTAAAACATCCATTGCTGGCCCAATTAAGCTCTTAATGAAAATCGTGCATTTTTAAAGCTACACTGGCCCTTCTTTTATTAAAGCTTCATATCTCACTCAGTTATCGATAGCTTGTTCGAAAATTAGAGCTCATTTGCACATTAAAAGTGAGTTAGAAGTTGAGCTAAAAATCCTGACTGAAACTACGAGAATTAAATAAGAACTAGCTTTGGAGAAATAGTATCTAAGCTCCTTATTTATGGCTACTAATTTCCTTGTCATCCAACTAAACATACTTATAACTCATTTAAGGCTTCAAGCGGGTAAAGGCATAGGAAGATCTTTCCCTAACACACCATTTTCTTGAGTAATTAAGGGATCTTCATGCCTTAACCCATGACTTATTGCAGAACCTTGGTGTCAGTCGCTTGCACCATATTAGCTAGTGAGTGCGCATGTACTTTTAAATTGGCATTTTAAAAATTAGTCAAATGCAATACTGTATTTGATAATTTATTAAAAGTTCGTTCCTACCCTGGGTTAAGCCCTGCATTTACATACAATTGCTATGGAAAGTCCATAAGATCATCACAGTCATTAAATATATCAATTTATTCATGAACCTTGATTGATTAGGAAGGCCCTTTTAGAAATGAATTGTGATTGTTACTACGAGTTATAAACTGTGGTATGAGACGTGAAGTGGGCCCTAACTAATTAATGGATGTTAATACAAATAAGTATTTTTGGAAAGGTATAAGAAATAACATACTTGTAGAAGTTTAATATTTTATTCTATATCTCAGTTCATGGCCCTTCTTTCTATAAAATTTTAGGTTCTATGTTCATGAATTTCTATGTTTATGTTTCAATGGCAATATACACTTTTCAATTTATAGGTTTTTGGGAACTAGTAAAAAATAATTATACATTTCTTTTGTGAAGTTAAACTGTTAAACCATAAATCATGATAGTTCATACCCTTTTATTATCTAATAATTGCTTGAAATAAATTAGTTAATTAGAATTTTAATAATATGTTTGTTCATTTTGTAGGGATTGGAAAATTTTGGGAAAAATGAATAAAGTTCTCAAAGTTTGGACCAACGGAAGAAAAACAAAGAAAGAAAACAGCACAGGTAGAAGCCCACAACCAGCAATAGACCAAGGCCCAAATGGAGGCCAGCTAGCATTCTTCTCCCCTGTTTTCCCTCCTTGGGTCAGCCCACATGCGCGTTGTGCTTGCTTTCCCTAGTCTGCCTCTCTTCTTTTATTTTTCCTTGTTTTCCCTTACTCGCCCGCGGCCCATTTCATGCCCCAGGCCCAGGCGCCTCTCTTCTCTCTTTTCTTTCTTCCCAGAGGCTGAGCTCAGGTTTTTTTTTTTTTTTTTTTTTTTTTTTCCTCGGGTCCAGCTTGCTCCACCACTCCTATCTCACTTAAGTGAGGCATGCGAGCCTCACGTGATCAGATCTTTTGCTTCTGCCGCTTCTTCTTCTTCCTTCCTTTCTTCTTCTTCTCGGTTCACAGCCCAGAGACAAGCACGAGAAAAAAAAAACAGAGCCCCTGGCGACTACCCCTTCATCTGCCATAACTGCCGCTCTTTCCCTTCATGTTCTTCCATCATTCATCCCATTAATTCTACTAACAGTTATCTTTCATTGACATTAACAAAGGATTATTTCAAGCATTTTGGGAAGCCTTGAAAAGAACTCGAAAAGTAGAGCAATGAAAGGAGTAATAGCGACTAGTAGAGAGTAGAGATTAGGTTTTAGTGATCGTTCTCTTTGTGTATTCATTTTCTTTCTTGGTTTTCAGATTCAATCATCTAACCTCTCAATTTGTAATGTTCTCAAGCTTTTATTTAACTTAAAAAGAGATTTGTGGGGTGGAGTCGAATTTGCTCGATTCTGGGACGAACATCATTCATGGTTTTGGCAACTTGCTCTCATTTCTTTGCTTTAATCTGGGCATCTCTTCTTGCCCTGTGGCTTTTGGTTTGTTTGTTTTCTTAATCAGAATATTAAGGTGTTGAATTTTAGTGTTCGTGATACTATTCTCAAGTTAATTGGTACTTCTCTTCATGGTCGATAGTAATATTCCGGGTTCAATGTTTTCATGTCATTAGTTTTAACCTAATAATTCACTCTTGTTTATTTAAGCTAGTTTAGGCTATTTGTATTCCAATTTCATAATTCATCCCTGAGGACAACATCCGTAAACACTACAATGATAAAACCTGCCCTTACGAAAATTTACTTACGAGTTTTTGACGCCGATTCCGGGAATGGATTTGTGAAATCTGGTTTCGTCGAGTCGTAGTTTAGTTATTCGAGTGATTTTTGTTTTAGTTTTATAGTTGCAATTTTAGTTTTAGTTAAGTCATTATTTTGTTTTAGTAATTTAGTTTAGTTTGTTTTTGATTTTGAACTTAAGTTAATATTTTGATTTTGATTTTAGATTTTTGTTGAGATTAGTTTTATTTTAATTTTTAGAGGTTATTAGTTGCTGGAAAAAAAATACTAAACAATTTGGTTTATATGTAGTGACAAGGCAGAACTGATCCCCCCCAAAAAAAATGAACAGTGCAGAGTTTTCTATTGATACCGAATCTGTTTGAATTTTCTGGAGCATTTCTGTTGTGATTTTTGCTGTGCTGATATTATTTCTAGATTCAGCATAATTTTTAGAGTTTGTGTGAATTTTTCTGAAATTTTTGGGACTGTCTGAATTTTTCTGTGAATTTCGGACCTAGTAATCTATTTGGATTTTTCTTCACAGTTTAGGGCTAGAAAAAATTTGAGAAAAATTATATTTATGTCCTTTGTGATCGTGTGAACTTTTTTGTATATTTAGTTTTGATTTTAGGAGTTTTATTTTCTATTTTAATTTTANNTTTGGGTTGTTTAGGTGTAGTTTATTTTCTAATTTTCATTTAGTTTGTTTGTGTTTGCATTCTTGTTCTAGATTTGATCATTTTCTATTTGTATATTGTTTTTAGGTTTGATTCACTTTGTTTATTTTGTTTTGCAGTTTAAAAGAAAAGGGAAAAAGTAGAAAAATCAAAAATCCCAAAAACAAGATCATAAAAAGAAAATGTTGTCCATGCTTTGTGTGTGTGCTTCTTTTCTATTTTTTGTATTAGGGTATTTTTTGATGTTTGAGTCTTTTTGGTCTTTCTTTTCTTTTGGTCATATAGTTTTCTTTTTGTTAGTTTATTTTGTTAACTTAATTATTTGAGTGTCTTTCTTTTTGTTTTAGTCCTTAGTTTATAATTAGTGTCATAGAGTCGTTGATTGGTTTTTCCCATTTTCTAAAAGACAAAAAGCCTTAAAATTGAAAAAAATAAATAAAATCCAAAAAATCTAAAAAATTCTTAAAATTGAAAAAAAAAAAGATTCAAGCATACCAGTTTCTAATGTGCCACAATTCCAGCATGAACTTTTTTGGTGTTATTTATCGCGATTTAATGATTATCGTGTTCAATTGAATTAAAATTTTGAACAATCGAAAATTTGTGAGGTCATTGTTGTGTGTTTAAATGTTGAGTCTAGAGGTTATGTTGAGTTTATTTGTCATGGAAGTTTAATAGGATTATTGTCTGGAACTCAAGATGAGGCTTCAGTTTTTTTTCGAAAAATTAGCTTGGGATACTTATGAGTTTGAACAAGTTAAAAAGAATTTTGGATATCCAACTCATGGTGAGTCTACTTTCCGTGCTAATCCTTATCACCAGGATCACTATAGAAACTTATATCACCCATATCACTCTTTTGTGCCTCCTGTTTATGCGATTATTGTGAGTCTTCTTAGCATGATACTTGTACTTGCCTTTATTGAAATTATATTGATGCTGTATGTGCAAGTGTTGAAAAGAAGATAAATGATATGACTGATAGAATGATAGAGACCATGAAAGAGAGAATTGCTGAATATTCTCATCGTTTTAATCAAAGTAGGGAGAATTATAGTGAGTCTGGCTCTAGTTTAGGATCTCCTAGACCTGAAGTTAGTCTCTATGATGATTTTTAGCCCGCATATCTTGCTAGGCCTAATTTGAATAATGCCATGTCTTCACCTCGTCTAGAACAAAAGAGTGACCTCTCTATGTCTCTATCACAAGACCTTACACCTTACACTAGCTCACCTGAGGATGTCACTGATGATATCCTAGTTTCTATCGACCCATCCACCCCTTTTAATCACTCTCATGAGTTTGAGGTGGGTGAAGATCTTGAGGACCCTAGTGAGTTAGATATGAGCATCATGACTGAAGTTAAGCCTTTTGATTTAGATGACTTAGAAGATATTTTACAGTAGTCATGTGAGGAGGTAGTTGACCCCACTAATTTAGAATGTGATGATGACATTCTTTTTGTGGAATATTGATCTTTTAGAAGTGGGTTTGATATTGATAAAAGTTTTGATGAGGGTTTTTGTGTTGAATATGAATCTTTTCTTTTGACCCCATCCAACCAGACTTCCTTTTTGAATCTTGCAAGTCTGAATTTGCTGAGTCTGATAATCTTATCACTAAGAATTTTGGTTTACACCAGACTCTCACTCTTTTTGATATTATAAGACTTGTGGACCTTGCACCCACTATTTTGCTTAGACTGTTTGTTTCTGCTGATAATCACATCTCTAGGCCGATGACCACTTCACTGGCTAATACTGAGTACATCTGTCTGATACCTAATTGGGCCCAACTATTTGACAAGTTAAACCGGCCCTTACTTGTATTGCATTGATATGGTGGATGTATTTCTTTTGGCGCCAACCCCTTCATTTTTACTGTTGTAATTTGGTTGAAAGTTGTTCTTGCCAATCCAATAAGCTATTTTGTGTGCTAATGGGATTTGATTTGAGTAGCGATGTTTCATTCGATATGGAGTGGGTGATGCTCTATATGCCTCTATTTGATCGCATTTACGAAGGCTATAGCTTAGTTGTACTTCTGAACCTGACCTGATATATACATTCCTCTTTCTTTTCTCTTTTTATTTTGTTGTCTTTTGTATATACTTGTTGCTTTGTTTTATTTTTATTATTTTCTTTTAGAGTTTAGAGTCTTGTCATTTTTGTTTCTTCTTGAGTTCTATTTTCTTTTGTGTACACATTCTTATTTTGGGTTTTTATGTTTCTTTTCACTCCCAATGAGGACATTGTGAGATTTAGTTGTGAGGGTGGGGAAACTTTAAAAAGAAAAAAAATCCAAAAAATAAAAATTTCAAAATCCAAAAGTTTTTTTTTTTTGGGAAGCTTCGTACTATTCTGATCAGTTTAAATCCCCTGTGCTTTGACTTTTAGCTTGTATGTAAGCGTGATGTGCATAATATGTCTCCATCCTCAGTGTGTCATTCTAAGTAATTCTAACCTCAATTGTTCATTATCGATGTGAAATCCAATCCTTATTTATACTATTATCATTATCTTAAGGTCTTAGTCTTCCATAATTGGTTCTCCCACTTGTCCTTGACACGATTACTTTGGCTTTTGTTTGCATTCCCCAAAAAAAAAAAACAAAAAAGAAGGAAAAATAAGAAAGAAACGAAAAGAAAATGAAATAAAGTTTGGAATGACAAGTATCCCTTTGAGGCGTGTGCTACTGGGCGTTACCCTTTGAGGCATGTGCTATTGGGTGTTACCCTTTGAGGCAATACTGCTATTGAGAAAGCTTGCTTCCTATGTTAATAAGTCAATAATGTAGTTTGCATCAGTCAAGTGGGATTGAGTTTGATTCTGAAAAACTTAAGCCCTAGGATGATGACACACTTGCACACGAGCACTGGGATTGACTCAAAGTTTTGATGTACAATAGGATAAAAAGTTAGTGCTTTGATGTCATCTATGGGGTTAGATTATGTTTATATGCAGACCAATATCTTTGCTACATGGGTGATTTGGTTAGTTAGAATGTGCACAATCTTCTCCATTGTATATTTATGTTTGTAAATCTAAACTGTTTTTCTGTTTCTGTCTCTTTTTTTTTTTCATTTTTTCTCTAAATTTTGTGGGTATATCTTTTGCAAACCCTTACAAGACCTTACTCGTCCACTAGGAGTAGCCTAAGGGTTTAAAGGGCTTGTTGCATATGCTAAGTGTAACCATGATTCCTACGAAAGTGAGTTAGAATTTTATTTTTCTTTTTCTCGAATTTTTAGTTTTATTTCACTTGAGGACTAGAAAAACTTAGGTGTGGGGGATTTGTTAAATCATAAATCATGATAGTTTGTACCCTTTTATTGTCTAATAATTGCTCGAAATAAATTAGTTAATTAGAATTTTAATAATATGTTTGTTCATTGTGTAGGG
>NCQT01142161.1:20666-38349 GCA_002740465.1 Stenocereus thurberi | reverse complement strand
TGAATAAAAAGAATAAGTAATGCTACAATCTAGTGTGCAGCTAAGCATAATAGAACAGAAAATTGAAGGATATGCATCTTCTCCTCTTTTGAGATAAAACATATGCAGAAATCCAAATGGACAATGAATTCTAACTTTTGAGATATGCATCTTCTCTTCTTCAATAGCAGCCCTATTTTTGGCACAAAAACTAAAAAAAGAATAGAGAGAAGAAAATTGAGACGGAACTCAGTACACTCGACACCATAGTGTCAAATAACGAATTAAATACATTTGGACTTTGGTGGTAAACTCATTTTATTTTAACTGAGGGAAAGAGAACAATAGTAAAACAATTATCATATTATTATTTGAGGTGGAACCCATAGGTGGCACATAGACATAATAATAATAAGCGGAGGGTAGTATCCCTTTAGTGGATAAAAGTCCAACAATTTGAACTCAACAACAATAACGACCAACAACAAACTCCCACATATGCGCATGCTTGGGGTGATCCAACCCGATTACCTTGCACCGGTACTAAACATAACTTCAAAAATAACATGTCCATGTATTATATGATAAAAATTGAAATAAATATTTCTTGCACTTGTATTATGATAGCTTGGATTTTGAATACAAAATGCACAATAATAAAGGTACCATCATCAAAATGTATCTTGATTTCTTAGTCTATAAGAACTGCTTTCCTAGTCTTCAAGTACTGTATAAAAGAGTTTCTAGCTTGTTCCAATATATGACCTAACAAATAATATCATTCAATTAATATATGATTACAATTATCAATAGGCTTCATAAATCATATTGAGAAAAAAATGTTACCAAGTGGGAGCTAAAGCTAGTAGAGTAGGTAAATGTGGGGAGTTTCATAGAAGAATTGAGTCACATTACAGGCCAACCAACTATATGAAGTTGAAGCATGCATTGTATAGAACATGAATGATATAGTTCAAGCTTGGTAATGTCAGCAAAATAATACCTTGAACATGACTTGTTGGCCATATTTTACCAACTTTGCAAGCCCATAGTATACAAGGCATGGAGTGGACTGTGCATGCTCAGGATTGATACGGTAGGTTGACGGGATGACAAAAAACTAATAATAAGTATATGTAGAGAGGAGAAAATTGATTTAAGTGTTTTAATGTAAAATATTTAGATGAGGAAATAATCATTTTATAAGACACTAAGACAATGATAATTACAAGAAGGAATACATATTCAATAACAAAATATCACAAAGATTGTTTACGCCAGATACATAAGTATTAATGTTAAATAAAAATTACAAATTGTGGGGTACTACATCCTTGCCCTCTTAAAAGAAGTTTCATCTCAAAAGTTGGTTGTGATGAGTATCTATAAAAAGGGATAGGGTAGTTTTTATTTAACATGCTACGTCCAAAATATGGTGATTATTTGAGGAGAATTTGAGTTAGGTGATAAGCTGATTGGTTTAATAGTCATTGTTTGATACTTACTAGGCTAATGCCTTTCTGTTCAAAATATAACTTCGGGAGGGAACTGTAATGGCCGAGAATTTTTAATTTTGGACTAATTATTTAGATTAATAGTTTCATTGATTATGTTTTATCTATTTGGGCTATATTAGGCGAATATTCGTGTGCTCATTAAGCATATTAATTTATGTGAAGTAATTTAATAAATTTTTTCCGTTGAATTATACGATTACGTGAAATTAGTGGGATCTTTAAAAGTTAAGTCAAGGCATTATTACTCAAAAATTTGTAAGTTGAATTAGGGTATTTGGGCTCGAGATTAGTGGAGGTGAGATTAGTTTGTACCGAATGCATTTCGGTCTGATAATAAAGAACAACAACAAAAAAAAAGTTCAAAAGGGCTAAAGTCCCTTCATTTTCACAGGCGTAAGCATCAGGGAGGAAGGGCTTCTGCTACCCCAGCCCCATGACCACCACTAAGAAAGGGGGGTGTTGGGATATAAAAGTGGGAATTGTCCCACATTAATAAAACTGAAGGGTTTGAGCATGCATATAAGCTTGTGAGTTATGCCACCTATTGCCAATTGGTTTTGGATGGAACCTCATTTGAGCTTATATGCATGACTCTTTGTTAATTGCCCAATTGATATAAAAATTTAACATGGTATCAGAGCAGGTTGCTCGATCTTGAGTTGCCACCATCCCCGTTTGATTAAAATTGTATGCATGTGTTGGGGCCTTGTTAGTAGCCCACACATGAGGGGGCGTGCTGAGGTATAAAAGTGGGTATTGTCCCGCATTGATAAAATTAAAGGGCTTAAGCATGTATAGAAGCTTGTAAGTTACGCCACCCATTGCCAATTGGTTTTGAGATGGAACCTCATTTGAACTTGTATACATGACTCATTGTTGAAAACCCAATTAATATAAAAAATTTAACAGGGGAGAGAGCGGCGCTGCAACGGGGGTACACCGGCAGGCCGACCATGCTCTACTAGCCTTCTTCCCATGACTCCAGATCAAATCAGCCACCACCTCCTCCATTTCGACCCCACTATTCTGTGTGCTTGACAAAAGTCCTAGAGCCCGAAAGCAGGTCTAGAGAGAGAGTGGGTGTGAGCAAATTCGAGAGTAGCACTAGTGAAGTCAACAAGCGCCAGCAGCAGCAGCAATAGTAGCTTGTGGGAGGGCCACACACTCTGGCAATGGCGTTTTGGCGAGGGTGATAGCAGTAAACAGGGGCAAGAAGTAGGACTCAGGCCTTCTAGAAACCGCCCACATCACCCATTAATTGGGTCTGTAAGCTTGAAGCAAGGTGGGAGGTCCTTTTCTTCCTAAACTAGTACTAATTTCAAAATTAAATCAAATTTCTATGTTTGTGTAAGTAATTGAATGATTTGTGTGTAAGCTCCAACCTTCAATTAGTAATTTTGGACTTAAATTGCTTCGTTGTGGGAATTTTCAAATGTAGGATTTGGAGTGTGATTAGGATTGGAAGTGTAAACTTATAGGATTGGACCTATGGATGACTTTAGGTAAATTCAATGGTTATTTAGAATTGACTTGAGTAAATTAAAGAATGGGGAAAGAATGGGACTATGTTGGCTGGTGCATGTGAGAAATCAAACCAAACTAAAGAGTCTTGAGTAGCACCTGGACTTGGAAAGAGCTAAATCGAATTAAAGCCAAGTTGAGCCAAAACTAAGCTCACCTTGAATTGGTGAGCACTAGAATTGAACCTGAGCCAACCCTGAAGTGATGTGAACATTAGTTGAACCAGACTGAACCTAAACTGAACCTAAAACTAAAACCGAACCGGAAACTAAACTGAAACTGAAACTGAAATTGAAACTGAACTGATCTGAACTGAATCGACCTGAAACGAACTGAGCCTGAATCAAATTGGACCTGAATTAGAACCTGGACCGAGTTAAACCACATCTGTTCTATTATAGCTTTTCGTTTTTGTGTATATTATTGTCAGTTGCTATTGATTGTGATAGAATGGGGGCTTATGTTGCTGGCAAGTTCAATAGGTGGGTTAAGAGCTAAACTCGATTCAGAAGAACTGGTCAGGAACGGGGTTGACCGGGCGCTGTCGGCTATTGTATGTTATTTTTCTTTAATCACCTTCTCCAATGTTACTTAAAGTAAAAACACAGCATATACTCATGCATCTGAATGTGGGCTACATGTACGCAGGTATTTTTTCTCTCTTTAATGTCGTAGATGCCATGTAAAGGCCGTTGTTGACTAGATTAGTTTTGAATGCATTCGAAACAAATTTGGGTTTGAATGTGGTTGAAAACACTAGATTAGAATGAGGTTTTGAATTGAAGGAGGGATTTGTTATCATGACTCAAAGTATTATTTTGATCTCGGCTCGGAACTTGAACTGTGAAAATGCATTGATTTTAATACTCCGGATTGATGAATGCATATTTTCATAAATTAGGCTTTGACTGACCTTGATTTTGAACTTGCACTTCTACTAAACGAATCAATTGCAGGTGATTTGCTTTACGAAAGAATTAAGTGGAAATTTTGTTTTGGAAATGGTTAATCCTATATCGGAAGAGCTAGTATCTAAAGAGAACCAAGAACATTACAAGGAAGGGACACTACTTGAGAACCGAGGCTCTTGTATGGAAGAGTCATTGAAACGCACGTGAATATTGTTATTGTCAAGACCCTGACGAGGGTGTTGTAGCTCTTTCACCTCTAGTTTCGTGAGATCTAAGGGCACTAGGTGTATGCGGCACCTAGAGGGTTTGACCATGGGCTTTATAAATTCTATTTCATAAGAAGCTTGTTGAAGCTAAAAGTGAGCTTGATCCTTGGTATTACAAGTAGGAGGATTAATCAATAAAAGGAAATACTCTTTTGTAGTTCTTTGCAATGTTAATTTGAATTTCTCAGTCCTTTTACACATGTTTAACTTTTACTATGCTTACTTATCTCTAAAGATCTTTGATTTTGGTCCTCTATAACTCTTTTATGCGCAGTCTAATTAATAAGAAAGTATGAAACTAGCTTTATGCTAGCTCAATTTGATTTGAATTAAAATTTGAAGGCCTTTTGATTGCTGTTACTGTTTACGTGGAACAGGGGCTAAAGTTAGTAATTTAAGTGAACCTTTTGTATCTTCAATGTAATTCACTATTTATTAGGACCTTCAGGCTTGAATGTTATCAAGTGAATGGTCTTAGTCGAGTCTTGAGGTCTGAATGCTAAGTTAGGAGTTAGATCGAACCGTTATTTTGACAGTTTGACCTTGATCTCTGGGTTGCTAGTGAGAAGATGAGGATTGATTGTTCATTGCTTGGTTAATATGTTACTACTAATTAAATAAAGTGTAACGGCTACTTATGGTATTTTGTGGAACTGTTTTGGTTTTTGGGAGACGAGAACTTCCCACTGAGCGGTGGCTGCTCATCCCCTATATTTTTTTCCTTTTTCTAGGATTCACGTAGTAAAAGCATCAAAAGTTAGTCGGAAAGTTATTTGTTTGCATTGAATGGCTTCTTGGTTATGTTATAGTTTCTAAGACGAGCGTCAATATGGATGGATAAGATCTAGAGTCCATGACGTAATTTTAAGCATTTGATTTGCATCGCGATGTTGTAAAGTTATCTTCAACACATGTGATTTATGTAGCCTAGTCGCTTTGAATGGCCATTTGAGCCAACCATTTGAATAGATATTCATGTTCTAGTTATTACACTTGAAACATTGTAGGATGCAAACCGCACGCTCCGGATGTGTGATCTGTTGAGTTGTACATTTTCTTCTTTTTTCGTTGTTTTTCTTTGATTTCATAATTTGAGTACTCCGAAAATGTGTCCTGTAGAGTTAATTCTTCAACGTGTGGTCGTTGAGTTTATTTATTTTAATTAGTTATTTGTGTTACAAGTATAAGTGTTAGGCTATTAACCTAAGACCATGGCCAGTTTTTATGTGGAACTTTGCCCATTTCCTTCTAGAATTTTAAAAATTTCTAACATCACTAGTACTAAGGGGCGGGGGTGTATAGGAATGCATCTCTAGGATTAGGAAATATACTTAAGGTGAACATATTCAAGTTCTAGAGATAAAAGCAATATGTGGAATAGACTGAAATCTCATATGACCTTATACCTTAAGGGTTAAATGTCATTATAAAGGATTTTATTAGTTACAACTTTAAATTCCATCTTCCAATTTTGGTCCGTATGATATTCTTGACTATATTAATGTATAATATAAGATGCTGAAGAAAACAACTTGGAATTAAGTGAAAAAAGAATCTTAACCACAAAATTCATTATGGTGGCTCGGCATACTTCATTTCGCAGGTTACTTACTCCTATTTCTACCCATCCAAGGCGGGGAGTTTTTCTCATATTCCAATATTATTCTTTCACAGAACAAAATGTTCCAAATATTCCTGGAAATTCTTGCAGCATTTCGAATAAAAGAATAAAAAATTTTATTATTATTTGTTAGAACTAATCTTGGTCTATTAGGTAAATGACATGAAAATTCTTTTACGAAGAACCAATCAAAGCTATTTAGCAGAATGGTCTACCCTGTGATTTCTTCAGAACATAAATGAAAGGGCTTTCCTATCCAACTTTCAGATTTCAAAACAGGTTTTAGGCTCAGACCTATAAATAAAATAGCTAAATACCTAATGCGCAAGCATGTCAAAATTGGACGACAAGGATCATATTATAATGTCAGGCGCTGTATGAGGCTAAGTGTTACCATGACCAATATAAGGCAATAATAATAAGCATCTTTAGAGCTATAACATGTTGTTACATCTTATATCACATGTATTCAACGTATGAAAACATCTAAGAATGCATGTCTACCTTACGTATATAAGCTCAGTATGAAGAAACTTATATGCTACTTAGAGGAAAATAGCTCAATAAAAGATGTAATCCTCACTATAAACTTTAAGTAACACATTGCATATAGCAAGAAACACACATCACTAAAATTCATATTTATTTCCTATGGCACTTATTCACATTATTATAAATGTTAATGCATATAGCAAGAAACACACATCACTAAAATTCATATTTATTTCCTATGGCACTTATTCACATTATTATAAATGTTAAATATTTCCTCAAAAATAACAGAGATAGTACATATTCAGAAATAATATATGTGATATTTAGTATATGATTAAATACAAACATGGAAATCATAAATTAAGTAAGAAGATAGTTAATAATATATGGATACATATATATATATATATATATATATATATATATATATATATATATATATATATATATATATATATCTTACAAAAAGGAATAAACTTTTAACTCAATAAAAGTGTAATAGTTAAAAAGAATTTTAACTAGTGCTTTCAATAAGTGCCTTAATATAATTGGCTAATACAAACTTATGGTTAATTCATTTTAATGAAATAATATAATTTGAGAATAAAACAGCAAAAACATTTATTATTTTTGGAAAGTTATTAAAACATTGATTGCAAGTGGTGGTGTGAAATTCTTAGTATGACTAGATTATTCTTGCATATTGTCTAATGGAATAAATTGAATTAATCATCTTAATAATAATGAGTAGCCTTTTTTTACACAATTACAATTATAATTTTGTGGATCCTATTAAATAAGTGGCGTAGTTGAAAATTTTAACTATTGAACTTTTCACAATTAATTTTTTAAAGTTAAATTTATTATGTATTAACTAATATATTTTAGTTAGTGAAAAAATCTTGATGAAAAATAACAACAATATGCTCAAGGAATGAAATTGGCATTAGCTTAGCCGTGGGTCTCTGCCCCTTTCTTTCTCTGTTGTTGTTTTGCAGCCTCATACAATTTGCATACATACAAAACTAGAATCCTACGTGGGAAAGAAATTACATGGGTTTAGGAAACAAAATAATTACAATTTCCTCACAAGATCTAATGATAATATTTTGTTCCTAACACTCCCCCTCAAGTTGGAGCATGCAAATTCACCATGCCCAACTTGCTCTTAAGGTACTGAAACTGTTTCTTCCCAAGTGCTTTGGTAAAGATGTCTCCAAGTAAATGCTAAGAAGTGAAATGCATAAATGTAAGTAGTCCTTCAACAAGCTTTTCCAAACAAAATGGCAATTTAGCTCGATATGTTTGGTTCTTTCATGAAATACTGGATTCTTGGTTATGTGTAGAGCAGCTTAACTATCACAGAACAATTTCATGGCTTGTCGAGAAAAATTCCCAAAGAGGCTAGAAAGCGTCAAATCCATATTAATTCACTAGTAGTCACAGCCATAGCTCGGTATGACTTGGATACTGTTGCTGCTTTTTGGATCTCTAGGAAATAGGGGACCTTCTAAGCATAATAAAGTATCCTGTCAACGAACGTCGGGAGAGAGGGAAAGCTCCCCAATCAAAGTCATAAAAACCATAAAGTTAGATATTATTCCTGGCAGAAAGGAATATTACTTCGCCTGCACTACCGTTAAGGTAGCAAAGAACATGACGTGCCGCCTCCATGTGTTCTTCCTTGGGTAATTCCATAAACTAAGATAGGATGTGAATTGCATAAGTTAATTCCAGACTTGTGATAGTAAGATAAATAAGTCTTCCCACCAACCATCAGTACCTAGTAGCATCATCCAATAATCTTCCTGTAGCTAATGGTAACTTATGATTTTCTTCAACAGGAAAATCAACTGGTTTTGCCCCCAACAATCCACACTCATCTATAGTCTCAAATGAGTACTTTCGTTGACATAAAAACAGCCCCTCAGGTCCTCTAGCAACTTCAATGCCAAGAAAATGTTTTAAAGGTCCTAGATCCTTTATACTGAAGCATGTATGCAGATCAGTCTTAAAATTTTTAGAGGCTTGTGCATTGTTGCTTACAAGAATGATGTCATCCACATACACTAACAGTGCCATAAAATGTCTCCCATTTACGATAAACAAATAAAGAGTAGTCCACATACGACCGTACGAACCCATACTCACATAACTTTGAAGACAATTTTGCAAACCATTGTCTGGGGGCCTGACGGAGTCCATAGAGGGACTTCTTGAGACGACATACCTTACTCAAGTCAGAGAATGCGGAACTTGGTGGCATTTTCATGAATATTCTTCTTCCAAGGCTCCATGTAGGAAGGCGTTGATAACATCCATTTGGTGGAGTTCCCATCCTTTTGCAACTGTAACTGACATAAAACACCTTACATAGGTCATTTTGACAACTGGTGCAAAGATCTCATTGTAATCAAATCCCTCAATTTGGTAATCTCCACGAATCACCAACCGCGCCTTATATCATTGAATCTTGCCATCAGAATTGTACTTCATCTAGTGGACCCATTATAACTAATAGGTCTCTTACCTGGGGGTAGATCTTCCACCACTTAAGTCTTATTTTTTTCCAGTGCGCGAATTTCTTTGGCCATGGCCTTTTGCCATAGTGGGTCTTTAACCGCTTCCTGGAAATACTTGGACTGTACAACTTTTGTCAAGGAGCTAGGAAGTTTACATGAGATGTAGTAAATTTGTCAAACGATACATAGTTTGCTAAAGGATAGCGCGTACCTGAGGATCTCTTTTTGGGCAAGGTGGCAATTGAGGAGTCATTGTTTGGGTCATTGGGCCAACCATTGTAGCATAAATAATCATCAAAGTAGGCCAGATGGTTGCATGCCCAAGCTGGTTGCGAAGCTTGCTATGGGCCTACTGGTTTCGGTCTGGGATTGGTGTGTGTCGGATGCGAGCTAATATGCCTATATTAGACTGCGCCGCCCAATTGCTAGATCACCCAGCTGCTGTGCCGAGACACAGTCCAGTCCAACGCTGGGCTGATATGCCTGGGTTTGGTTTTGGGCCTGCTAGGCTGGTCTGTTTATCTGGGATGGCTCTCCAAGAGATTTTGGTTGGGCCTGTGGAACCGCTGGGCTTGGAATACTCACGCTCTCACTGCACCCTTCAAAATTAGCATCCACAATTTGATTTTGCCTTAAAATTCTGCTTAAGTCCTCATACTCTTCTTCCTCAATTTTCACAAATGGAAAAATATGCTCATGAAATATGACATCTTGACTTATAAAAAATTTCTGGGTCTCCAAATCATAAAGTTTCTAGCCCTTCTGTCCGAAAGGATATCTCACAAATAAACACTTCCTACTTCGAGGGCCAAACTTGTCTTTGGTCCTTAGTTTGCTTTGAGCTAAGCATAGGGTTCTAGACACTTGAACATGTTCGTAAGACCGTTTTTGACCATATATAATTTCATAGGGGGTCCTTCCCAACAATAACTTACTAGGCGTTCAATTTATCAAGTGAGCCGCCGTAAGTACACATTCTCCCCAAAACTTTATGGTCAGATTTGCCTAAAACAAGACGACTCGAGCAACATTCAAGACATGATGATATTTTCGTTCTACCCTCCCATTTTGTTGGAGTGTATCAACGCAACTTGTTTGACGCAAAATTCCTCTTTCTTAATAGAACCCTTGGATAGGTTTTGAGGTGAACTCAGATCCCTTGTCACTCCTTACTACCTTAATATTTTTCCCGAATTGATTTTGGGTCATAAGGATGAAATTTTTGAGTAGTGGACTCTTTTCCCCTTTTTCATGCATCAAATAAACCCAGATTGCTCGACTAGCATCATTCACTATTATTAAGAAATAATGTGTGCCACTAAAGGAGGGAACTCTATATGGACCCCATATGTCATAGTGAATGAGTTCAAAAACCTCTCTTGCTTTATTATTACTCACCAAAAACTTGTTATGAGTTTGCTTTGCTCTAAAATAAATTTCACACACTTCATGATTATTTTTACTAAAATTGATCCCTAAACTGTTAGGAAAAAGAGATAACACTTCACTTAATGGATGTCCTAAACGTTTGTGCCACATATTGCCGTTGTTGATTGCATTCACTTGTTTCTTCTCCAATGACCCTTCTGTGTAGTATTAGACTCCTCCTTGTTGCTGACCCCCACCTATCAGAGTCCGCAAAATACGGTCCTATAACACACAAGCATAGTCAGAAAACATTACTAGACATCTTAAGTCTTTATAGACCCTAGCAATTGAAATTAAATGTAAGGAAGGAACATAAAGAACATTGTTTGATTCTAATTTTCCTCCCAAATTCACTGAGCCTTGGTGAGTTGCAATCGTGTTGGTTCCATTAGGTAACCTAATAGACACAGGAAGAGTTTTCTTGGCTTCGTGCAATACTTGTGAATTTCTCATCATGTGATAAGATGCACCGCTATCAAACATCCAAGAAACCTCACCCGAGAGTCAATCACTACAACCTTTAGGGACTTCCAAAGGCAGAGGAGTCATTGCACTTGTTTTGAATTCAGACCCCGAATGTGAACCGGCTACTGTTCTTGCCCAGAGGCGCCGCTGGATTCTCCAGTTTCAGGCTAGGCCAGCGCAGCATCGGTTGCCTCGCACCCAGGCCCATGTCCACAGCCAGTAGCAGCCGATGTTCTGCCTCCACGCAATGCTCGACCACCCCGGCCTCCACAGCCTCTTCCTCGTGCTGAGAGCTCCAGTTTGAAGGATATCCGACTAGCTTGTAACACGTGGTCTCGTCATGCTCGTACTTACCGCAATGCTTACAAGTGGGTCTTTCTTGGTTGTTAGGCTATTCTCTTACCACAAAAGCCACAACATTTTCATCCCGATGATCCCTTTCGATCATGATATGCTTGTGATTCTCTTCTTGTTGTATTATGTTAAAAATTGTATCAAGAGATGGCAAGGGATCTCGTGCTAGAAGTCGGCTACGCCGCCCCCGGGAAAGACTCGTCATTTAAACCCATTAAAAATTCATGTGTTCTTTCTTCATCAATCACCTTTATGATCTTTTCTCCAACTCGGCATTCACACTTTCCACATGTGCAATGAGGGACCTTGGCACAATTTTCTAATTCACTCCATAACACCATCAATTTTGAGTAAAATTCAATGACCTCCAAACCTCGTTCTTTATAAGATGCAAAGTCGGTTTTTAGTTGATGAATCAATAGCATATTGTTTTGCCAAGTTTTCCCACATTGCTCGGGCCATTTCGGCATAGACCACGCTTGTATGTAGCTTCGGGTCAATTACATTAATAATCTATGAACAAATCATGAAATTAACCATCTCTCAAGCATCTAACTCGCTTTGATCTTCTCCTTCTTTTGTTGTTGGCTTGGCTAGTATCCCATCTATGAACCCTAGTTTATTTTTGGATATTAATGCAGTTTTCATTGCCTTCCTCCATAAATCATAATTTTTTCCAGTGAATATGATCAAAGTGATAGCAACTTCTGACCCTTTAGACGGATGTAAAAAATAAGTAGATTGATTTTCAATTACAAATTTCCTTCTCCCCAGTCATGGCTCTTATACCATGAAAAAATCTAGATGAAAAATAAGAACAGTATGCTCAAGGAACGAAATTGGCCTAAGCTTAGCCGTGGGTCTCTGCGCCTTTCTTTCTCTATTGTTATATTGCAGCCTCATATAATTTGCATAAATACAAAACTAGAGTGCTACTTAGGAAGGAAGTTACATGGCTTTAGGAAACAAAATAATTAGAAATTCCTCATAAAATCTAATGACAATATTTTATTCCTAATAGTTAGTCTATTAGTTATAAAATAATTAAACTATTTACTTGATAGAAATGTTTTTTGAATGAAATGGTTGTTGAACATTTAGATGAGATCGTATAAGAAATATCAACCATACTACTGTAGTTGGAATGTTTATTCTCCAAAGATAGTATTTCAATGAATATCAACCTGAACTATTGAACTGTTTGTTTTTTATTGTCAATTTTTAACTTTATGTTATAAGGAGTTAACATACGATTGTTGGTTTTGTCAAATATGTTGTAATCCTAAAGTGCTAAAAAGCTTTCTTACTTGATTTGTAGATATTTTTTAAAAAAGAAAATCTAACATAAAAGACGATAGATGTCTATTCAAAGCATGGGTTTAATGCTAGTGTAAGTCTAAAATTCACATTTACTTCCTATGGCTCACATATTAACTAGTTTGACTCTGAGAGCATATGCAATGGTGATCCATAATGTTGGATCATAAGTGGGGGGTCCACATCCTCCACGTCATCCCATAAACTAATTTGTTCTCTCTTCTCTACATCATATGGATCACCAACTTGGATCACCAAATAAAATAATATTTTATGGACCCACGACTAACATATTCTTAGGTTTTAGACTTTTAAGAGCTTAGTTAGCAAAAAAAAAAAAAAAGAGAAAATGTGTGGGAGGGCGGATCACGACCGTAAGCTGGACCGTAGGGCGAGCGAAGCAGATCACTGATGTATAGTATTTTTTGGACTATGAGCCAAATTTTGGCTCACAAGCCTTGCATTACAGGTGCTCTGATACCATTTATGTAACACGACCATAATTATAGGAGAATTATCTCCATAACTTAATTATTTAAACAAATTTAGTACAAGCATAATTTCGAGGCGTTATTGCCGCTTGCCTAATCTCTCAGAAAAGCAAGGCTTAAACAAATAAATAAAGTAATTAAAGGTAACTAAACTATTAAATAAATTCAAATTTCATTCATAAGATGAAAATGTTTGCATAGGTTACCTAGTGAGCGAATAGTTCCTGTGATTAACAAAATAGCCAAATGCATAATTAGCAATCAAAAGTATTATAAGTTCTGACTTATGAGGTATCTGTCTTCTCTTCTTTAATTGCCCCTTCATTTTTCACATTAAAAAAATCAAAGACAGAGAAGAAAAAAGATACAACATATAGTACACGCGACACCATAGTGTCAAATAATGAATTGAATACGTTTGGGCCCTACTGCTAAATTCATTTTGTTTTTGCAGGGGGAGAGAGAACAGTAGTGAAATAATTATCGTATTATTATCTGAAGTGGACCCTTGGTTGCCACATGACCTCAACACAATAAGCAAAGAGTAATAACCCTTTAGTGGACAGAAGTTCAATAATGCTGAGCTCAATAACAATAATGATCTAGGACAAAGTCCCACATATGCGCATACTCAAGCAATTAAGCCTAATTGCCTTACACTGGTAGTTCTAGTGATTAGTAAAATAGTCAAAAGTTTATATAATAATGACTATAAATTCCAACTTCTAAGATGTGCATCTTCTATTCTTTAATAGCAGCTCTATTTTGCTCCTAAAAACCAAAAATAAAAAAAAGAGGAAAAAAGAGATGGAACCAGTACACTCAACACCGTGGTCTCAAATAACAAATTGAATACGTTTAGGCCCTGGTGGTAAATTCATTTTATTTTTTTGGGTGGGGAGGGACAATAGTGAAACAATTATCATATTATTATCTTAAATGTGAACATTAGCTGGCACATGGTCACAACAAGTAGAGAGTATTACCCCCTTGATGGACAAAACTAAGATAATGTTGAGCTCAATAACAACAATGACCTAGAACAAAGTCTAACATATGTGCATACTCGGGATGATCAAGCCCAATTTCCTGACACCTGCCCCCGGCAACAATAACAGGTACATTGATTACGTGACAAAGCCTAGTAAAACTTGAGATAAATATCTCTTGCACTTATATTACGATAGCTTGAATTTTGAGTACAAAACGAACAATAATAGAGGTACCATCATTGAATGTACCTTGTCTTAGTCAATAAGAAATGCTTTCCTATTTTTTAACTAATGTGTAAAATAGCTTCTAACTTGATCCAATATTTGACATGACAAATAATATCATTCAACCAAAATATGATGTCAATTAACAATAGGCATGATAAATAATACTAAGAAAAAAATGGTACAAAGTGGTAGGTAACGTTAGCAGAGTAGGTAAATTCAGAGATTTCCATTGGAGAACTGAGTGACATTATAGGCCAACGAACTATATAAAGTTGAAGCATGCATTGCATAGAACATGGATCGTTATATTTTAGGCTTGGTAGCATGGCCAAATGCTTAAAAATAATACCGCGAACATGACTAGTTGGCCATATTTTACCATAGAAAATGAAGTGGTCATAATGATCAAGTGGTGATAAATGCAGAAAATGTGCATCATTTTAGAGTCATTTGATAGCATTTTGTAGGGATTTGTGTGTTTAAGTATATGATTTGCATCCTTTTTTCTATTTTACGCTCGAATATGTTTCTTTGGTGCATTTTGTAGGTTTTAGGTTCTTTTGACTTGGCATTGACCCTTATTCAGACACATTTTTGAGTCACCACGGTAGTACCACCATTCCGTATACTCATGGAGCAAAGAAAGAATGATGACCTCATGGCCAGAGGTTATCACGGTCAAATTGTGGTGCCTACCACAGTCCATGGATGCTGATAACTGCGAGCCTCTTCATTTTCCCTCGAATGTGTGGCTGAGGAAGCTTGAGTTTGTCTATTTGAGGACATTTTCGACTGTGAGCCGAGAAGGGACACTCACCTTAAATTTCATCTCTCTCATTAGTTTTAGTATTTTTTTAGTTTTTTTGGGTAGAAAAAGAAGATTCGAATGAAGGGATTGGCAATCGAATCCTTGAAGGTTGAAAGATCATTGAAGAACCTCCATTGTTGCTAAGCTTTCTCTTCTCTCTTCTTGAACTTTAGTTTGTTTCATTTTAATGTTGTTTAGTTTAACAATGAGTGAGTAGTTTAATTCAATTTAGGGATTGGTTTGCCGAAGTATTTATGTTGAATCTTTAATCTTTGTTTCTTGTGCTTAATCTATTTTGGAATGGTTCTATTTTATCTTGCAATTGTGTTGATGTGAGTAAGTTTTGGCTAGATTTGCTTGTATATATTGGATAGTTGAGTGAAGTACTGAAAGGAGAAACTCAGTATTAGACAAACAAGATTGAACTTGACTTAGCAATCCTTGGGAAAGAATTGCAAATTTAGAGGAAACCTTCAGCAATCAAAAATCTTTAACCTAGACCAAAATGAGGACGTTTGAAAAAATGATAATCGATTTAGTGTAGGTAATTCAGTTTATTTCGAAAGAAAATGTCAAGTTTAGTTAAGTTGCAATTCCTTACACCAATCCACACCAGAGAAGAGTGCATGTTTAATTCAAAGATTCAACACTTTAATTAGGAACAATAAATCTCTGGATGCTTTACTTTAATCGAATTCCCGCATAGCTAATTAGCATAGTTGAAATAATCCACTAAAATTGTTTGCTTAGCATTTTTGGTAGGGCAAGACCCAATAGATTATGATTGGTCTCAGATGACGATATTTTGTTTAGACTACAACACTTGTGCACTTGCGAGCTGTGTCAAGTTTTTGGCGCTATTGCTGGGGACCAAAATTTGTCAACTATTGAGTTAATCCTAAGGAATTGACTAAGCACTTTTCCTTTACTTTTACCTTTTACCCTTTTGATTAATTTGGTAGTGTTTGTGTTAGTGCTTGCAGGTGATTTTCCCTTTTTACACGAAGTCCTTTTCCATACGAACTCGATCCCAAAATTGAAAGGACCTTCTATTTAAGGAGAAAGAAGCAAAGGCTAGAAGAGCAAAGGCTCAAGACCCATAACACTACTTATACTATGGCCAATGGAGATCGAAGAAGAAAACTCGTACTATGGCACAAGACCCCTTCTTCTACCCCTCATTTTCTTCTCTACTTGACACACACTCTCTACCTCCCTATTTCTTTCTCTAAAAACCGCCATTAATAAACATCTTAACCTTCTATTTCTCCATCATTTTTCACTCAAATTCTCCAAAATTTCATCATTTTTCTCCCTTTTCTCTTCTTTTCTCCAAATTTCTCTATTTCTCACACAGATTTCCACTTCTTCTCCTCTTTCTACCCATCCTTTCAACTCCATTTCCTTTCTTTCACCATTATCCTCAATTCTTCCTTCAAACTTTCTTATGTTCTCTTACATTCACCTTTCCTGCACTGCATTACCAAGAAAAGCCATCAATTCTTTCATTTTTCTTCCTTTCACACACCATTTCCTCCATTGTTGAGGATTTTTCTTCTAACTTCACTTCATAATTCCCATGGAACCCTAAAGAAGCTAAGAAGTACTTAAGGAGAAGGTACATCAAGCCAAGTACCTCAAAGAGCCACAAGGACATCCACTACTGCTAGGACCAGAGGTAATGCTCTTGACCCACTTGGTTTAACTCATCCTGATCATGTTGCACGTTATAATTGTTTGAGTAGTAGATTAGTTGTTGCTACATATTTCTACGATGAGGATTCGTTAGCCCAGTTAGGGTTGTTAGATAACATTAGACGGTTGTCTGTCCGGGTGGGATAGGTCCGTTTATTGAAATGAAGGACCATACCTATAGGAATCTCACCCTTGAGTTTTTAAGTACTTTGCATGTTGAGGTCACTTGAGGTCCACGATGTTAAGAAGGGTATATTTCATTCTATTTATAAGACGAATTCTATGAATTGAATGTTAATACCCTAAATAACATGCTTGGCTTTCCACCTAGCTTGCACTTACCTTGGCATCAACTCCCCTCGGAATTTAACTCGAATGTCTTTTTGGGATGAGATTTTCAAAGATCACAGGTATAATACGAGTACATGCAAGGGTAACTTTGTTAGGCATCTTTGTATCCACATGGCCCAATACATGCTTTCATGTGATGTCTTTGCTAGAGATGATAGGCTAAATGTCTCTGGATCATTTGAGTTGTATTTCTTATCTAGTATGATGAATGATGACTGGATTGACCATGGTCTTTCCTAGCCCGACAATTGTATAGTGCAGCTACGAGTAGGGTTGAGCAAAAAATCGGGTACTCGCTCCCAGACCCGGACCCATACGCGGTTCGAACCTACCGGGTTCATACCCAGACGTGGTTAAACTAGGTCTGGGACAAGTTCCGAAATCCTAGAACCGGTTGCAATCGAGTCCAGAGCCGGGTCCTGAAAACTTGAAATCAGAATTGGACCCGTTACTCGGTCCAATCAGCTTTTTTTAAATATTTGAGTTAGTCGGTTACCCGTTGACGTTTTTCTTCCGATGCTGTCATAATTTAAGTTTTACGTTGATATTATTAAATCTTTTTGTTGATCTATAATGTTATGAGAAGATGGTATTTTTTAATGCTTAGATGAAATGAAATGCTATTTATTAGCTAACCAATTGAACTTTAATGCATGGTAATTGTCTAGTTGTCACCCCCATTAAATTTGATTTTGAACAATCGATTAGCTAGCTTATTGAGT